>PVIU01004350.1:0-85178 GCA_004026605.1 Ondatra zibethicus | reverse complement strand
TTCAAAAATAAAGTTGTTGTAAGAGAATAAATAGCAATCTGCATAAAGAGAATGACAGTGTTATGCCCAGATGGTAGAGTCCCCCAAAGACCACCAAGGAGCCAAAATTAATATGCAAAAGCAAAGAGCCTTTATTCAAACTTGGAGCTTGGACCCTCTAAGGTGCCTGAGGGAGCAGTACGAAATAGAGTCTCAAGCTTAGATTGGGTTGGGTTTTATCACAGCAGGGGTTGAGGTGAGGGGATTTCTAAGGTTCAGGACCCCTGATTGGCTGACATTTGTCTAGGGGTGTCTTGGTGAAAGTGGATAGGTGTGTACTGGGCTAAGGGACATCTGGTAATCCTATCTGCAATGGTTGGATTTCCCTTGGTCTGTTCCTGGGTGGTGCCTGGGGTGGGGTCTCAGTTTGTATTCTTTCCAGAGTCAGGTGTTGCCCTAGGGTAAACAGAAACTCAGGCCTACTTTCTGGCTGCTCTCTATTGAGCCTGTCATGGCAAGAGTGTACCCAAGCTGCCCTGGGCTTACAGCAGAGCAGTGAAATAATAGAAGAGTACATCATCTATATTGCTGTATGTAATATTTTTACTTTATCATACACTTTGCCCATGTGACCCTCACAACTAAATAAACTAAGATAAATACCTTTTTAGTACATACCCAGCAGAGGAGTCAAGAAATCACACTGCTGGTTCACATCAAAACTCGCATCAAGAAGCCGTGCCGCGTTGCCTCAGTGTGTCGCAAAGCCGAGTTGTTCTTCACAGCTCTGTAGAGAGCTGCGTGCAGCTGCGCCTTAAAGATGGCGCCAGCTTCCGCCCTCCGCCTTCCCAATGGCGAGTGCTCTCTGTGATAAACAACTCCATATTTGGCTAAGGCCAAGGATCTGGTTTGCTTCTGCTTACCTGGACCTATCTGTAGTGCCCAAGTGGCGCGCCGAGGTTGGGTACCCAGAGGCGGGCGGGCTTCCTCCGGGGAGTGAGAGAGAGAGGGAGAGTGAGTGAGTAAGAGAGAGAGAGAGAGAGAGGGAGGGAGGGAGTGAGAGAGAGAGAGTGAGTGAGTGGGAGAAGAGAGAGAGAGAGTCAGAAGATTGTTCAAGGTTCCTGAATAAACTTCAGAAAGAAGAGTTCGGTGTTGCGTCTTCCTTGCTGGTCGAGGCTCGCGACACAGCTCTCTGCTCCCCAGTCCTGCAGCCACACGCAGCGCTGGCTGCTCACAGATCAACAGGCTAAGCTATAGTTCCCAGCAGATAAAAAGCCGAGGGTGACCTTTGAGTCTCCGCCATGCTCATTTGAGGCCATTCTTGCAATTCATGTTAAATATGGGGACCTCACAGACATCGGGTAGTCCCATCATCTGGGAAGCCTTATTATGAACATGCCAAAGGAGAAACATTATTTGGATCCATAATACCTTTAAAAAATTAGTGTAATTCCACAGACTGATGGTGTGATTTCAATGTTATTTATAAAATGCTATATCTGGACTTGCCTTTCCAAACTCCACATCACCATTTTCAAGCCTGCCACCTTCTATTTTACATGCTCTGAAATGAAACCAAGACTTTGTTCATTTCTCAAATCCCCTAATTGATTTCTTGAGTCATACGCTAATTTTCCCAAACAAACAAACAAAACTTTGAAAAGGGTTTATTTTAATTCTGAGACCAAGAGAAGTTTGATCGGAGGGAATAAAAGTAAGTTATAACTCCTTAATAAGAAAAGTAGTGTGACTGACCTGCTTGGTGACATTGGGACTGGGTGGGGATGGACACTCACAAGTCATCCTGGGGTCACCTGCCCTGGGTGAGTAGAAGGATCCACGGGTGTCATTATGGGGAGCAAATATATGGTGGGGGATGGGGGAGAGAGAGAGACAGGGTGGTTCATGTCCTGTGGAGCAGGCAGATTTGAAGAGGCAAAGGTGGTGTAAAAAGGCTGATGTGGGTGGTCTGGATGCCACCCGGGGCCATGGCGACGTCTGGGCCTGGGCTGCTGCCAAAGGCTGTATCTGGGCTGATGACCCTGCTGCAGCTGTGGTCAGTGCATCTACATGGCTTTTGTTACCACCCAAGGCCATGAGAATGCCCAGGGTCATGTTGGTGCCCGATGGTCATACTGCCACCAGGGCCGTCCCGATCTGAGTGGCTCGCACTACCACCCAGGGCCATGGTGACATCCAGATCTGAGCTGCTGCCTTGGACCATGACTGGGTCTGTTGTTCTGCTGCAGCTGGAGTCTGTGTTGATGTCCATTGCCTGTGTTACCACAGGGGCCCATGTGAACCATGAGTTCCCCCATGTGTTGAAGAGGGCCATGTTGAGCTGACTACTCCCCTCACTGACCCAGGCATAGCAAACTCCAATTACCCCTTCACAGGAGAGCTGGTCCCACCCCTCCTAGGAGAGCTGGCCCCTGCAATTAGAAAATCTGGTCCCACCCTTTAAGACAGGCCTGGGAGAACTGGTTCCACCCTTTGCCTGAGGGGTGTGGTCTCAGCAGCCAGGACTGACCAATTCAGCTATTGGCCAGGCACACATCCAGGGCTTTGAGTTGGCACTTCCCAGCATCAATCCCATCTGTGACCTCCTGGAGCATGTGATGGGACTGATCCTGTGGAGCCATAGCTACAAGATCGCCATGACTCAGGGCAACTGCAGGATATGTAGAGGAGATTCAATGAGGGTCCAGTATTGACGATGTACCAGAACCTGGAGACTTGAACCTGACCAACAGCACATTACACAATGAACTTTACCATTAAAGCTATTTGGGCTAAAAGGTGGACTTCAGGACACACGGCAGCAACCAGTGCCACTAAGATGAAGGAAGAGACGATGAAGAAGAAGGAAAGATGGAGGAGCGAAGTGGACTTTTTGTTTGCTTTGTTTGGAGAAAGGCTACAAGAGTGAAGGACTGATATAGACAGATTTGGAAACGGGTGCATGATGTGAAATTCCTTAAGAATCAGTAAAATATATATATTTATGTATATAATATAACATATATATTTAAAAGATAAACAAGAGTCTTCAAAAGATAAGTGTTGTTAATAGTTTACAGAAAGAAAAATACCCATTCTATTGTAGGCAAAGCGAGCCTCTTGAAAACACTCTATATGTAGATTTGGGAAAATTTTTAATAGAATAGAATGAATATTCTAAAATGGCACAGCAGTTTCCAAGCTTCTAATTGCAAGATGTTGTTACTTAATTACACATTGTTAGTACCTGATTACACAGACCTGGACTCATTCTGTAAATGTGCTTAATTATACCAATTAACTCAATAATCAACCCCCCAAAATACTAAGATTTCATATGAAGAAAACTCTTAGTAAACTGGATGATACTTAAAGAAACAACCTTTTAAAGCGAAGACATAACTTACATCCATCCCACTCACATCTTCCCTACCTAAAACCAAAACTGTGTCTACCTGGGTCTGTCCCAGGGTATACTAAGTCTGAGGATGAGATAAAGAGGGACGGGGGCACTGTCAGGAAACTGTGGGATTCACTCCAATTCTCCCCTAGGGGAAAATTGAGCTCCCAGATGACCATTTGTGCTGTGTAGTCACACACCTGGTGAATGAGGTACTAGACACCCAGTTTCCTTAATTTTTGTCCTTTCCCTTCACCAAATTTTTATACAGGAAGCCAAGGATACCCCCAAGACAAAAACAATTGACCATTTTAATCTAGATATGTCAAGTTGAATGCATCAGGCTTCCTAATATTAACTTATCACTGGGTTTGACTACCCAAAATTCCAAATAGTGGTGCTCTAACATAATAGGGATTTTCTTTCCCTGATTAACGTACGTCCAGAGCAGACAGATGGAAGTTCGGCAGTGGTTATGTGAGGCTGAGGCACAGTGCCCTACAAGTCATGTGTTATGGATCTTGTCTTTGTTTTCTCAGGACAGCCACAAGACTTCCACCCATGGTGTGTACATTTCAAGGAATGAGAGGAGGTTAAAGGGAAAGTAAAGTATTCATATTAAAAAAGTAAAGGTCTCCCCCAAGGTCATCAGATTATCCTGAGAGACAGCTTTTTATTCTAGGGCCCTATTACTGTGAGCATAAACTCAGGTTTGCTTAGTCAGATGAAAGAGACAAGGATTATTGTTACTGCAATTGGGAGTGTCTGCCACATTCATTCTGACCTTGGGGGTATTGGATATCAAGGAAGGAAATCAAGACATAAAGGAACCACCAAGTATAACAGAAATTAGAGCACGAGGAACCAGGGATATAGATGCTCAGTTTTCCCATCTAAAGTATAATAGGATTGGACAAAAACAATGATGTCAAAATGTTTTGGTTTGATTTTTTTTTTAACAAGAGAACTCATCCCTCCAACGGGATTGTGGGCAAAACCTCATCTGAGAACAGATCACTTCAGAACTGCTTTTGGCATGGCGAAGCTGGGTGAAGGAGCAGGACAGGAAATACTATACCAGGTACTGTCATGTCATACCGAAATCACTCTTTACAGAAGGACTTGCCACTCTTGCCAGGGCTCAGGGAAGAAAGGGCCTTCAGCTGCCAGTCTTGTGGGCACTGCCTCAGCTACAGCAAATGCTCCACCCAAGGTGCCACTCTCATACCTGTGTGGTCCACACACAGTGACCAGTGGATGCAGCAGATGGTGACCTGGCTAACAGGATATCTGTGAAGGGCCATGCTACCCCAGGCTCCTGTGTAACAGAAAGATGCTGCTGTGGGGCAGCATCGCCCTTCAGTCTTCTCTACACCTGCTCCTCTTGCAGAAACCAAACCTGACCATCTGTCGAACCTAGTTCAAAAATCGTACAACTGATTCCTTCTGTTGTTGAAGTCCAACCAGGGAAACTGAAGTATCAAGACAGAACAGGGAGGCTAGAAGCTGAGAGGGCCAGTCCTTAAGGGCTTGAGAAATCTTGGGACAGGTGAATTGAATCAAAGACATAGCAAGATGTCCCCAGAGAAGAAAGCATCTGGGATACTGGCGATAGCATCAGCAGTCCTGACATCTGCAGAGCACTGTGCACACAGAGCCCTGCCCACATATTCCTCCAGTCCACAAACCCCAAAGAAGTTATATACTAGGGCTTTATCATTTGTTTTGTGCTTGGCCACCCAGTATCTCAGACCTTTCTGTTAAGGGGACACCCTTCATTGGGGAGTCTTCATAAACACCAAAAGGACAGCCATTTTTATTCTTGTCTTTACCAGGGTTCCTGAAAGAAACAATCAGATAGTCCTACTTGGACTTCCAACCTGCAGGGAACAGTCCGCAGACAAGAGCAGTTAACCTCCATGGTTGGCAACAGGTGAAAGTGTAGGTTTTTAATGCTCATTTTACAAGGAAAACAGGCTCAGAAACATACACATTTCCCAAGGTCAAACCACAAGCAGTAGCTGGGCTGAGATATCACCCCACCACTGTAATTACTAAATGCCATCTGAGTCACTTCTGAAATCATCACAGTGGTGCCTTCTCCGTTCTTCTTCTGAAAAGGAACACAGCCTTGGATTGTGGCTTCTCCTATCAGATTCAAACAGCTAGTATCTGACTATATTAAAAATGGATATTGTCAGGATGTGTGTAATATAATTTCTTTACTAATTAGGAGTGTGTTTCCTCTCAGATACTTATCAAGCCTCCAGGGAGGTCTTTGCAGGAAGATGGAATCTCTGGGAGGCCTCTGCCGAAATTATACCACATCTTCGCGTATTCACAGTCTCCCCTCCTTCTCTGGGAGCGCCAGTCAGGAGAATGATAATGGCTAGCTCTCCTCTGTTCTGCCAGAGAAAGAGCCCAACTGGCTGGGACTCCTGGCTTTTTGTTGCAGAGAACACACTGGGCAATGACATTGGCCCTTCCAAGAAACAGGCTCACTTGTCTTGGCCATTAGTGAAAAGGAAACTGCTGGCTAGGGCACAGGGCTGAGTGCTGGGGGTCCCTTCCTGGGGGCGGGGGTCTCCTCCTTCTATATACGTCTAATGCAGACTCTCTTTTCTGCCTGACGTCGCCAGTCTTCGCTGCCCGTCTTCAGAAGCCACTATGTTGGTGCAGTTCATAACACTGAGACTTCCCAGGCCCCTCAAGAAGGTGTCCCCACTGCCCTCAGAGACCAAACCCATCTAGAGGTGGCTCCTTTCTGCTGTCTAAACCCAAGGTTTGAACAGAGGCCATTAGCAATAGCTCTAAATGTCTTTTTCTACTAACTCAAGCACCAACAGCCCAGGAAGAATCCTTTGCCTCGAAAACCTTCTCAGAAATAATCTTCATGAATTATCTTGAATTATCTTCTTTTCTGATCTGGTGGGAGAAATATCACCACCACCCCAAAAAATCTTGCTTTGAGCGTATTCACATATTTTTCTTAATATTCTTAATTATTGGAATTTAAAATCACTAGCATTCTCCTCAAACTTCTGGATTTTTAAAAAGCACAACACAAGGAAAAACAAGACTAGAAAAAAGAGATGAGGAAAGGATTCAAAGATAAAATCTAAGGCAGACTCTGAAGACAGGATAGCGTGAGGAACAGAAGCGGAAATAACATGGGGATAATGTCATTTGGAATGAGAAAGAAAGGTATTGGAGATGGATAGGGATAAGTAGATCTCAGGAGACCTTGTACATGCTGGGGAGTGGAGACTTTCCTGTCATGATCTGGGGAACACAAATTGAGTCACACAGTGCCATGACCTAGATGCAGCAACCATGCCACTTCATCATGGAAAAACATGCAGGACCCAGTTGCAAGAAACTTTGCACTGAACTGGTCACCCAAGGAAAGCAGCTCTGGACCATAGCCTGCAAGGGAGGGGGCTGGGGCAGCACAGAGCCGAACCGATGCTGTGAGCTTGCTGCTCATCACAGATTATGGCTTCACTGCAGTCCACAGGTTGAACGAGCCCTTGCCCCCTTCAGAGTCGATTCTCTCTTTTCTGTTAATAACTCTCCATGCCCCACAATTTAAACCAGAGGTGGGGGAGGCAGTTCATACTTAGGGAAGTCTAGAATCATCCTTGCAATTGCTAAGGAAAATACTGGCCAAATAGCCCTTTTCCCCCTCTGTTAGCTGAGGCTCAGCAAGACAAAGCTTTATTATTGCAGTCCTGGGATTTGCAAAGAAAACCACAGGCTTGGCTAGTGTCTTTAAAATGACAGACGGACTCTACCATCCACAGCCTCTGGCTTGTGAGAACTATTACTGATACAGCTGTCAGGTTGCTCATGAGTCCCCGGTCCCACTGAGGACTTTCAGTGGACAGCTCAGCACAAGGGTGTCTATCTTCTATACCTGCAGCACCACCACATGGCTCTACATATTTAAAACATTATTTCCCATCCCAGGTGAAACTTGAACCTCTTCGTCCTTCCCTGGTTCCCGAGTTCTGTGATCCTCATGGGAAGAGAATCCTCGCAGCCTTTAAGAGGTAGATGGACTTCCAGCGATAACTCCCCAGACACAGGCTACCACAAAGAATAGTCATGGGGCATCCAGAGCTACTTGTGGCAGAAACTGAAGATAGAGAAGAAACTGAAGAAGGACCAGCCATGGTACAAAGAAAAAGTCAGCTGAGAAGGTAAAGGCACCTTTCAGGAAAATCATGCATTCTGTGATGGTGAGGTGCCTGGTCCCTGACCCTGGTTTTTCCATTGCAGCTGTGGTCCAAGCACCCACACCATATCCTTTTCCCTCTTCCTTGTAAGACCCCATTGCTCACGCAGCTGCTCACTCACCTCTCTCCTCGCATGCAGACACTACTTTCTTCCAAGGGCTATTTTCTGATAACTCATCACACCCTGGAAATGTTGTAAGTTAAAGATACACACACTTCATGAGCATATCTATCAGAACTCAGTAGCCCATATACTGCAGAGTGTTGTGATCCCTTTGACATCTAGGAACTCTGGCTCTCTTTTGCCACTCCACATCATAAGAGAGTACCCCACCACATCCCAGCCTGGGAAAAGATCAAACTTTGAACTTTGAAGTATGGTTTTTACTAAATGTGTATAGCTTTCACACATCATAAACTTAAAAACTCTGAAGTTGGAACTTTGTAAGTCAAAGACCATCTGTATTTTGGTCTTTTAGCACCCATATGCTCTCAAATGTAAATGCTCTTGGGTACATACTCCTGAAGGGCCCTGCACCTAGAGCTGGGCTCTGTCCCAGCAATATTATCTAATCCACTTCAGGGCCTGGAGAATCGAGTCCTACAATATAACCAACTGCAATAGCACCACCCTGGTCAGACACATAAGGCACAACAAAGAGATGGTTGCTTTAATAATGGACTTAAATTGTTGAATAAAAATTTAAAGTTACTGAGCTCATGTACACTTACTATGTATGCTGTTTATGAAGTGTGTGTTACATCCCCAAAAATGCAAGTGCTGAAACCAAAAGAATGAACATGAAGATTCCAACTCTTTAGAACACCCACATAACACCTTACATCTGCTCCACATTGGAAGCTTTCCTGGACCATTTTCTTCAATGTGATAACTCTCTTGACATGGAGTTGCCAATGCTTTTTTATTTAGTTAGTTATATTATTTATTATTTATTTTGTAATGCCAGGAATTAGGCCTGGAGTCTTACACATGCTAGGTTGTATCACGGAACTGTACTCCCATTCTGTGCCAGGACCTTTGGTCTGCCAAGTCTAGTCTAGTACAGCATTTTGATTATTCTGTCCTAGATGATCCTAATTTTAATGAAACACAGCCATAAAGACCTGACAGTGCATGAAGCTACCTATTCCTGAGACATGCATTTCCTCATGATGGATGGCATAGACGTCACAGCATACAGCTTGCTTGTGTTTAGTTTAGGCTCAACTACTGGCTTCTGTGACTGTGTAAAGCAGAGATTCCCAACCTGTGGGTCACGACCTATAAGGGGTTGAACAACCCTAGTGCTCGAGTCATCTAAGACCATCAGAAAACACAGATGTTTGCATCACAATTCCTAACAGTAGCAAAATTGCAGTTGTGAAGTAGCAACGAAAATAATTCTATAGTCAGGGGTCTGCACAGCATGAGGATCTATATTAAAGGGTCACAGCGTTAGTAGAGTCGGGAAGTACTGGTTTAAGTGGTGTGGAAGCATGCCTCTGTGGTTCTAGCTAGTAAGGGTTCCCTAAATTTTCAAATTTTCAAAAGAAATGGCGGCATTTCTTTTAACAATGGTGGCATCCCATCAATGGTAGGGGAAGAAGCCTAGCTGCTTCTACCACCACTGGTACCACTGTTCTTTCTAGAGATGCAACTTTGTGTTCTTTAGGTTATCCTGTTTATGCTACAAATGAATGAATGTTCACAATGGGCTGTCAGAAGAGAGATTCCTGGATGTCATATGATCTTGGAAAACACAGAGGGGGAGATTCCAAATCATGGTGGTTTCAACTTTAAAACTATAAAAAATGGAGCTTATTTTACATAGGATTTGTGATTGTCAGGATCAACATGATGTGATGACTCTAAGGCATTGTCACTGAGGCTCTTCATTGCCACCAAGTCAAAGATTTGCGCTGCTTAGATCTGGAGCAGGTGTTTTCTCTGACAATTTCCTCAGCCAGGTCCTCTGTGTGAGCTTCTCAAAGATTCTCAAGTAAACACAATAGCCCCTGTCTCCCATTTACAGATGAGAAAATAAAGCTGATAGGCTCAGTGTCACCTCCTGAGTAACCCAGCTGGCCAGTGTCAGACAGGAATAAGATCCCAGGCATTGGGATTCGAAGTGTGTGTGTGTGTGTGTGTGTGTGTGTGTGTGTGTGTGTGTCTGTCTGTCTGTCTGTCTGTCTGTGTCTGTGTCTGTGTTTGTGTGTGTCTCTGTGTGTGTGTACGTGAGTGTGTGTGTGTCTGTGTGTATGCATGCATGTGTGCGTGCATACGTGCGTGTGTGTGTGTGTGTGTGTGTGTGTGTGTGTGGTATTAGCTTTCGCCACCAGATTCCTTCTAAACATGATAGAAAGATCTTTGAAAGTAAGCATACAGAGTTCAAACCTATCAACACCATTTCTTCTGCTGTATGTCTGAAAGAAGAAAGGATTAAACACTGGAACCCTGTGAAGACATGATCCTAACACCTTGGGAACATTACTACCCATATCCTTATTAGACAAAACTATGGCATAGGACTTCAGGGTTTGTTGAAGAGAGAACATAATAGTTCATCAATAAAGACACAAACAAAAACATTCACTTTCCTCATTGCTCATTTCGCTCCACGCTCAGGAGCAGCAGTTCCTATTACCAGCTTACGAAGATGAGTTTTAATTTCCAGAATGACACTTCTGCTACTTAGAGTCAAGAGAAATGAACTAAGCACTCACAGGTAAGTACTGTAATGTGAGGTGTGTGTGCCTCTATAAGCCCGCACTGATGAATTCAAATCATGGCTTTTTTTCGCATCTGTTACACCTGGCTCCTACTCCTAAGGAGATCAGAAAGTCAACAGCTAATTCATATTTAGCCAACAGTTATCAATAGCAAGTGCAGACGGTCTTCAGAAAGAATTATCTGTGTCCATTTCAATAAAGGCAAATAAAAACCCATTTGTAAATTTTGTACAGTAGCCTCTAAAGTGACCCTGGTCACGTAACATCCACAGACTCCTGCTTGAGAATCGGTGTTCTGCTGTTGACATGTCAGCCTTGACTCACTGAATCAGAACCCCTTAGTGATGGGTCCCAGGAACCTGCAATTTCAAAGACATCCGAGAGCTCTCTCACACGTGAGTCTAAGGAAAACCTGAGTGGTGGGGGAGGGGCAGGCAAAGGGGGTTAGACCACCAGGAGACACAGAGTCACAGGAACAAGAAAAGTCCCACTGTAGCCCTGGAACTTCTTCTCAAGCCCCTCAGGGACGGAATCTAATGTGGAATAAACATCCTCACCGTAACGTTTGCACTAAAAATAGTCAGTCTGCCACGGCATCCCAAGTCTCCATGGGGACACTCTAATCTGATCCAGTTTCCAGATGCTTCTGTCCTATGTGAACTTCGTGTTTGGGTCCCCTATAGTGTACTCTGCTAATTGCTTGAGAGATCATAGGAAAGATATCCACAGTGAAGGTATGGCCATTCTTGGATGCTGTGACTATTAGCCCATCTGCTCCTGTAGAAGAAAGCCCCCTTCCTGTGTGACAGGGGCAGGAGCTCACCAAGAGGCACACCTGACAAGTCTCAGCGTTAATTAGTAGAGGATGTAATTGGCTGGCACTCAGTGGGAAAGCCCGAGCCCTCAGGGAACTGTGGTCAGTGTAGTAAAACTGCTCGGATATGCTTAGGGGCAGGTGCTGGCTGTCTCTTCAGAATGAGTAGAAACAAGACAGAGATCTGAGAATGAAAACCTCACAACTGATGAGTTGTCCCCTAATACACATATACCACTCCTACCACTCCTACATAGAGCACATACACATATGTATATACATATCACACACACACACACACACACACACACATCAGAAAAGAGCAAAGGGACTGAAAAGACAACTCAACTGGGGACCTATGAAATGTCACGGCAGATACAGCATTTGTTTACTTGCTTCTCAAGCCTGGTGTCCTCAGTTAGATCCTAGAAACCACATGAAGATAGAAGGAGAAAGCCAATGCCCAGAACTGTCCTCTGACTTCCACATGCATGCCCCATACACAATAATAATACATTTTTAACACTTGAAAAGCCACCATGATAGTTCAACCAATGAAATGCTTACTGTGCAAGCAGAAGGACCTGAATTGAAGCCTTGGGTGCACCTATAATCTCATCATGAGGGAGGTGGAGGCAAGAAGGTCCCTGGGGCTTGTTGGTCCTTAGGCCAGTAAAATCAGGAGCTTTCTGGAACTGTGAGAGATCCTGTCTCAAAAAATTAATGTAATGGGGCTGGAGAGAAGAATCAGTGGTTAAGAGCCCTGATTGTTCTTCCAGAGGACTTGGGTTCAATTCCCAGCACCCACATGGCTGCTCACAACTGTCTGTAGTTCAGTTCCAGGGGATGTGACACTCATGGCAAAACACCAATGCATATAATTTTTTTAAAAAAATGTAGATAGTGGTTGAGAAAGGCAACGTCTAGCCTCTGCATATACCTGCACATGTGTGCATACATGCGCCATACACACAAGTGCCTGTACAAATGTATCCATATGGGGAAAAATGGAGAAAGGAAAAAGAGAAAGGGAGAGATGAGATGAGATGGGAGAAACAGAGAGGAGGAGGGGATATTCAAGGACCTTGAGTGCAACCTATTTGAGGCAGGGTTGGAAACCTCAGGTATGCAGGCCAACTGCGGGTAAGCCTTTTCTTAGCTCCTTTTGTTCTTCAGATAATTCCTACTGCTTGAGTTCAGCTGTGCAGAGAACACAAAAGGGAAAGCTTGCACTTCTTGGGGAAAGACATCCCCCCCACCAAGGACCCACTCGGGTGACTTCTAAGTAAAGGGTCAAAGTTGTGTTGAGTTCCTGTGATGAGGGCAATTTTAAAGTCGGGGGATGCTGGAGGGAAGGAAGGATTCCCAGGGCAAACAGGATGGTACCAGCCATAACTGAATTAGAAGAAACCAATAGAAATGGGGGGAAAATAGCAAGCAGGCAGCACTTGAGTTTCTCCTCAGTTACAACTGTCCCCTCTTCATCTCCTAAGAACACTGTTCTCTGCTTAATAAAAGGAGGCAAGGACTGAAGCGGGCAGACCAGTGGCAGCCCTTAGAGGAGATGTATGCACCACCTTAAATTCTGCCAGTTTGTTACAGGAGGTAAGTTCTCTATATTCTAATCAGAAAAGAGAAAGAAGATTATTACAAGCAAGTGAGATGAAATACCATTGTGTCATCTTATCCACAAGGAAATTCGGGAGCTAGTGTTACTATATATTAATTATATATACAGACAAAACTACTAAGCCCTGTAGAAGCTCATTAAAAAAAAATCAGTCTAAGAGCAAATACCTAGTAAATAGCAAAATCAAATTTTAATCCCTGATCTATCTGATTTCCCCAGTGTGTTCACATTCAAGTATGTTATCTGGCTTCCATCAGACATATATTTAGGCCAAAGACTCAACCAGAACCACTGGTACTTAGATTATGCATAAATAAAAATGTAAAGTTGAGTTTTGATTTGCCTATACTCACAAACCAGACCCATAGGACGTGGCATCACCCAGAGTAGATAGGTGATGGTCAAAATGCCTTCAATTCCTTCAGCCTGAACTATTGGCTTCTCTCACCCTGGCCAGCTTTTCTGGTCTCACCCTTCATTTAGTCACCTATGGTAATATCTCATCCACCCCTCCACTAAGATATGAAGGGTGGGGACTAGAAGATTGGGATGTTGATTGCTTCACTCCATACTAGGGTTTGGAGGTCCTCCATGAATTCAAATCCATGTACGTGACCATCTCCTCCAGTGCTCTAAACCAAAGCTAATAGAAAACTTGATTTTACAAAGCTTGATCAGTGACTTTGCTATATATAAAAAAAAAACAGAGGTAATGGTATACGTCTAGGTTTCATCTGGAGGCATGTGCCCTATTATTAGTAAGTCCACATGGAATAAAGAAGCAAAGACTGACCCTTCTGTGTGGCCTAGGCACACTTCAAAACAAAGCACTCATCTATGAGACAAGCTGTGGTCCTCAAACTCAGAGACTATCCCCTAAATTTGTTTGATTATGTCATTTAGCCATCAAGGGACCCACTGATCTAGAAGCTCAATATACTCACTATCTGACAGGCAAGAGTGCATTACTACAGTGGGATATTAATGCACACACTCATCCCAGGCTGGCATGTGTTACTTTAAGCCAATGTCTAGAAGACCATGGATGTCATCACAGGATTCTCTATGGCAACTGAAATTCAATATGGGCTATCTGCCATGATGTCGCACTGCTTCCCATGTGGAGGTGAGAGGGGAGTGCCTTCATAGTTGTTGTGTTGATGATTAGCTCATATTAGTGGTGATACCTTAGAAATGAATATAGAGGTAAATAAATGTGTAGGGTGTGGGGTGAGTGTGGGTGTGTGCATGTGCGTTGCTCATGAGATGAACCATATTGAATAAGCGTTCTTCATTAGACTGTCTCCCAGTTCCCAAATGCTCCCTCAGCTCTTGCTCTAGGAAAACGGTGCTAAAACCGACATTTCCCAGATTGTACATTGAGAATATTACAGGCCAAAAGGCATCAAATTTACTGTCTTTCCAGGTGTCTTTGGCACACCCTAGCATATGGCTCCACCCAAGCAGAGAAAGCAGTGATTCACACTAACCTGGACAGTTTCTTACAGCTTATGGGAAACAGAGAACTGAGCATAGAGTACCATGGGCATGCACTTCCATGAATATGGCTGACTTTTCTCTAAGAGGAGACTCAGTCTGTGGACTAACTCTGCACTTGAGATGTGAACCATTTACAGCCTCACTGGAACCATGCAGCTTCCCACATCTGTCCCTAGACGCTCGAGACATGTGACCACCACATTCAGAGCCTGTGTTTTCCCTATTCTCCTGTGAAGCCCTATATTAAGGTTCCAACTAGTTGGAAAAATAAATAAATACTATGTTTCCTAACGGGAAATTCACAAGACATAACATTTTATTAAAGGTTCTAGCAGGTCCTCAAAAAAAGGAAAGACAAAGAAAGAAAGGCATGAAGGAAGGAAGGAAAGAAGGTAGGGAGGGCAGGATAGAGAAAGGGTGAGAGGGAGAACAAAAACAAAACCCCTCTTTTTACCTTTAATTCAACATTCCCAAGGGATGTTTTGCTTAGTAACAACACCCCATATTTCTTAGAAATAACTTAAGAAACTACCAGAAACCCCTCCCAAAATGAGTAATCTAGTGGGTATTGTTCTAGATAATATTGGCCTGGCAATCCAAAGCCAAAGAAAACCTCTGTAGAAGAGGTAAAGGGGCCCTTTATGCCAAGGAGTCTGCAGCAGGAACCCATGGGGAGTGATCCTTTAAATCTCTGGGTGGAGAAAGTGGGGCAGAAAAGGAAAGGAAGGTGAAAAGAGCTGGGAAGGCATGGATGAGCACCAGGAAGGGAACAGGGCCAGGCCCATGCAAATCTTCAGGACAACTAGGGACTGGAAGGCTAATCTTGCCGGTAGTGCTGGTGTTACGCTCCCAGTTCATTAAGTGATCATCGGCTAACATGTCCACGGCAGTCCTTCATTTGCCTGAATCTGTATTCATGTCCGTTATTGTTTTAAATTCACTGGGAATAATTTTAAACCAATCTTCTAATCTTTCTCCAAGAGCCCTCATCAATAACAATGGGGAGGGAGATTAAAATAACCCACTGTGTAGAACAAACTAAGTCAAAATTACTGTGAGGGGCAAACCACTCTAACAGAGATATAATGTTAATGCCATTATTTAGAAAAGATTTGCTGTCAAATGTTATCTCCATACAAAAGTATCTGTGAGCTGTAGAATGACCCTTGCTAGAATGTGTAAAACAACAAAAAGATAATGAAGGACTGGATTTTAACCTCCACTGACCCACTGTTGTGGAAGAACATGATGGATGAAGGAACTGGGGTCCTATAAACTCAGCAAGCCCTAGCTGGTCTCCTCTACAAGATCAGTCACTTTCTTCCCAGCCATTGAAGCCACCATCCCCTTGATGATTTCCTTTAAAAGGCAGTTAAGCCCAGGAGGAAGGATAATGACGGAAGATGTGAAGAGCGCAGGGAAACAGGAGCTCAGCACCTCCAGCAATCAGACACTGGGCTTAGGCTGGTTACCATCCCCTCAAGGACACTGCAGGCACTGCAGGCATTTCTTCATGAGCAGACTCCTGGGTTCCAGAGCGAGAGCTGATGAAGAGCAAGGCGGTATTGGAGAGGAGCGGAGCAGAACACTGTAGAGAAAAACAGAGTAGAAGGTACCTTAGAAATCATGCATTTCATTCCCCTCCATGTGCAGAATGGGAAACCGAGGCTCGGAGATGCTCAGAAATCCACTCATAAATCATGCAATCTAATTAGAGCACAAAAAGCACTTTGCCTAGCAGAGATAGTTCAAACTCCAACCTCATTACTAGGCACAAGTTCACTTCCTATCTTGGTTCCACATTGTCATGTAAAATAAAAGCTTGCCTCCAGCCCTCTCTGACCATCAGCACATTGTGACTCAGGGAGATCAAGCGCTGCTTTGGGCAGGATGTGACAGTTGGCCTCAGTGACCAGTTATCTCAATAGCTGACAGGATATAAACCCAAGCAGAGAGGGGAGCAGTGGACTCATAGAGAGCCACACACAGGAATGCTGTGGCTCACCTCAGCACTGTCTTCCCAGAGTCTCTCAGACACGTGTTACTGGAGTTGTTAGGATCGGTGTCTGAGTCCTGGAAGCTCTAACAAGCTAGGTTTGGCCACTCTTCCTTCAATAGGTCATTAAACAGAGGTCAGGGCTGGGGATATACTCAGTTGACAAAACGTTTGCCTCGAATGTGCAAAGTCCTGGGTCTCATGCCCAGCACTGCATATATATCCAGGACATGGTAATGTCAGCAGTACGGAGATAAAGGTAGAGCCCTCAGAAAGCAGGAAAGGGAGATGTAGCCACTGTGGCCACATGGAAAGAGAAACAAAGAGATCCAATGACTTCCTTTAAGTCTGTCATCAGGATCCTGACATGGGACTTAGATTTAAATAGAGGGTAAGAGGTGTGCATAGCTCAGAGGTCCCTGGCAAGATGTGGTCCCACCCATCACCGACCCCTCACTGTATCAGCTGCCATCTCTTCTGCAGGAAATCTGACAACTTGTCAGACTGTGTGAAATCTCCTGGGAGATGAGACCCTCCTCTGGCTGGCGGAAGTGCCGGCATTTTACCTCACAGAGAGTCTTAGGGAAATTCTAGTTTCTAAGGAGGCTATTGTTTTAATAGTTGAAGGGTAAGGACTGTGTCTCTTCAAAATAACTTCATTCTGCCAGGAAGATTACAACACAATATTCACCCACTCTGAAATTCACAGGTTCAGTGCTGAGCAGCAGCGATTGTGTGCTTGGCATCTAAGGAGGATGATGGATCAAGCAGGACAGAAAAGCTGCAGGGTGGGGAGGAGAAAGCCAGAATCCCAACTACTAAGCCAGGACCAATTCAAAGCCATGGGGTAGCCAAGAAACAGGTGAGCCAACACAGATAGGAGTCATTGCAGACTTCCAGCTGTGATTGGAAATCCCCAGCAAACAGGAGCTGACCACAGAATAACTAACAGTCAATGATCCGGAAGAACGGCTCCATCATCCTAGACAAAACTGCTTACACCACAGAGGGAGCCTGAAAAGTTACAAGTGAGAACCAGTGGAGATGCCTTGTTTCCTTTGGGATATGCCCAACATTCAATTGTGGCTAAAGTTGAGAAGCCTCCAAACAAGCCCCGCTGTGGGAAGGGCAAAGAAACAAACTTGAAATGCAAACTGATGTTTATATGTAAAGAGCCCTACAACAGGGGGGTGATAGGTCATAGTAATATTGGGTCACCCATCTTGAAATTTGCAGGCAAATGAATGGACCTAGAAAACATCATTTTGAATGAGGTAACCCAGACAAAGAAAGACAATTATTCTATGTACTCACTCATAAGTGGCTTTTAAACACAAAGCAAAGAAAACCAGTCTACAAGTCACAATCCCAGAGAACCTAGACAACAGTGAGGACACTAAGAGAGACTTACATAGATCTAATCTACATGGGAAGTAGAAAAAGACAAGATCTCCTGAGTAAATTGGAAGCATGAGGACCATGGGAGAGGGTTGAAGGGGAGGAGAGAGATAGGGAGGGGAGCAGAGAAAAATAAAAATCAATAAAAAATATAAAATATAAAAAAAAATCTGGTCATCACTGTCCTCTGAAAATGGGCTGCAACCCTGGAGTCAGCATCTTTATGGCTCTCCAGATGACTCCCCGCACAGCCGGGAATCAGTACCTGGAGCCAGGCCTTCTGTAATCATAACACTCAGGAAGCGGAGGCAGGAAGATTAGGAATTCCAGGTCACTCTGAAATATAGAAGGAGATATTAGCTAAATAAATGAATAAGTAACTACCCAGACTTCTAGTCCTTCATAGCAAAAGATTTGCTGAAGCAGTGGTTAAGATCACATGCTGCTCTTCCAGAGGCCCTGGGTTCAGTTCCTAGCACCCACATGGCAACTCACAACTATCTGTGACTCCAGTTCCAGGGGATCTGACACCCTCACACAGACATACATGCAGGCAAAACACCAATGCACATAAAATAATAAATAAATAAATAACTTTTAAAATCTGTATTAAAACAAAATAACAAAACAAAATGGAAAAAGAAACACTTGTGGCAGGTAGGAGAACTGACTCAGATATCTTAAAAACAAGACAGCTATCCCTGCCCCTCACCAGTTGCAGCACTCGGGATAGTGGCCCCTGCACCTCACCTGGGCAACACAGTAGAACTGGCCCTGATGGTGTAGGTGTGGGAGAGCCAACCCCAAGGGCTCGAAAGTAAGAGAAATTACCCGCCCTGTGCTCATAGCTGCAAGAGGTAAACTAACCAGGGCCATGCTGGAGAGCCCACCTTGGTGGTGAGGACAAAGGGAAAACTGGCGGGCTGACCAACCCTGCAACTACCCAGACCCAGAACTACGGTTACAAGTTGGCCAACCCCAACATCTATCCCATCTATGATCTGATAGAACGTGTGAAAGGGCCAGTCCTGCAGACCCAAAGTTGCATGATCTCCATGACACAGGACAACAACAGGCTATCTGGGAGGAACTCAGTGAGGGCCCAGCATTGATTTAACAGAAGCCAGAGGCCTCAAACCAGACCAATGACTCTTTGCAATGAACACTTGCCAGTAAAGATGTATGGATAAAAGGGTTTACTGCATGACTCACTGTGTCACATGCTTCCATGATTAGGTCTTCCTTCCTTCCTTCCTTTCTTCCTTCCTTCCTTTTCTCTTAAATTTTATTTTATTTGGGGGGCATGGGTTGCAAGGGCAGAGGGTGGACAAAGGGACAGGAAGATGAATGAGATCAAGATGTATGATGTAAAAGACACAAAGAATAAATAAAAAGTTCAAATATATTGCCAAAGCTATAGCAATAACCAAAAGGAGCAGCAAGTTAGCTTTCCTTGAGGACTGAGCTCCTGGGAAATCCTCAAGAAGCTGCCTATTGCTTGTGTGGTCCTCCATCTTTCCCAGAACAAAGCTGAGGTGTCAGAGAGTCAATAACATCATCATTTTACACATATAGACACCAAAGTCATACTGAAGAGGTAACTACTAAGGGTCCAATACATTCTTAGTCTCCAGAAAATTTTCCCCTCCCTGCCTTGCCCTGTCAAGTAAGATGAGAGTTAGTACCACTCTATAGTAGGCATCTTCAGGATGAGGCTGTCTGCAGCTTTTCATCTTGGAACAAGATATAGAGACAACTGAGTTCAACTCTATGGAAACCAAGGACCAATTCCCAAGCACAACAGCTCCGACCACATTCAAATGTTCAAAGCTGAAATGAATGTGCCCAGCTGTCCTCATTTGTCTTACCACAGACCAAGCAGAGAATGCAGGCATGAACATAGGTCACAGATGAAGACATGGACGTCAGTGGAATTATCTAAATCATTCAAGTGCATGAGAGATATCGCCGCTAGAAATGCCACTCAAACCCAAGTCAGACCAATGCCAGTACCTCATCAGGTCCTCACTACACATCTCGGTCTTTAACCAAGTACCACAGTCACAGGCAGCCACAGACTGACCCAGTAGCCCAGCCAGCCTTCATGCCTACTGATAGGCATAGTAGAGCTAACAGAATGCACGTCAGTCAAAGTGACCTGATCACCATAACCATTTCTGCTGCTTGGAAAACAACCAAAAGAATAATCTTGCTTATGTTATCAGTCAAGGTCCTAGAGAGAAACAATCCTATTCTGAAGAAGAGGATGTAATTAATGAAGGACTGCCTTTGGAGGGATGTGCAGAGGCAGGGAACCAACATGAGTGTCTGACTCCCAGTACTAGCGCAGGAGGAGGCCATTCCTTCTCTGAGGCCTGAAAAGCAAGGAAGATGCTATCCCTACATCCAGGTGACAGGGAAAACACCAACAAGAGCCATGGTCACATGACCATGTTGGGTATCTAATAGGAACACAGTGTTAAGGCGCCTTCAGTTATCTGTCCCCAACTTTGTGTCCTGCTGGCACCTTCCTATCCATCCCAACCAGAAGCCAGCCTTCGTCAGAGACGCATGCAGGTTGGGTAGTCTGTGAGGGTCAGCCCCCACCCAATCCCGGTCAGACACTAGTGCAGCAAGGAGAGGACTGAATAGGCCTGGAGGAAGAAAAGGCAGAGCCAGTGACAAATAATGTCAATGGAAGGAGGGTTTACAAGGATGGCTCTGCACACTGTAAGGAATTTTATACAAAGGTTTCTCCCGTAGATTGTCCCCAAATGACAATCTTTGTAGTTTCAGGTGTCTCCTGTGTGGTTGACACTGTTCCAGCAGCTTCACAGACAGAGCATGTAGGAGTCTCAGTCAGGTGTGAAGGGTTCAAGAAACCGAGCACATTTTCTTGGCTGTAACTAATTTTTGTTCTGGATTCCCATCCTGCTCACCTGGGGCAGTACTCTTGACACCAGTGAGTCACATGCTGTGCTTTCGCACACATTACGCACACAGGCTTTGACGGGCACATCCACTGTCCTACTGCCCTCAATATTCAGTGGCTCATTCTGTCATCTTCAGGGCCCCTGGGCAGGGCTGGGCTCCTTGACAGGACCATTCTTCCATGAGCTTCTACACGGATGTGTGGTCTAGACTCAACTGCCCATGAACAAGCAGAATCTCTCAAGAAATCCGGAAACCTCTCTTCAGTGTGAGGAAAACCCTTCTTCTCTACTGATCTACAGTGGTGTGGCTGTCAATGGGCCAGCTCTGACTAGCTGGTGCGCTGTTTAGGAATTATATTGAAGATTCCGGTTCCATACGAACTGAATGAGAAGCAGTGTCATTTTGATTGGCAAGGACTTATGTGAGAAGCCTATGTATTTGACAAATGTACTTTGGATCAATTTACTGAAAATTAAGCTGTGTCTTATATAAATGAATTGTAAAATAAAAGTGCTTTAAGTTCATGCAATGTATCAACAGAGGAATGAGAAGACTATATCAGGAAGATCTGCCAAGGGTGGCGTTGCTGAGGGAGGCAGGAGGCAGGGGTGGAAGAGGAGGAATAATGTTCCAGGCGGGGTGAGAGCACAAAAGCGGATGGAAACAGTGCCTGGCTACCTCAGTGATCAGAGCCACCTCTCACTTCAGTCAGCAGTTCTGGCGGGTCAGTTCTGTTGATACTTAGTCCAACTCATAATTGCATTTCATGTTTCTTTTCCTCAAAATACTGAAGGAAGTAGCCACTGTGTGTGTTCCATATACCTCTTGCTATGGCTGACCCTAGAAACTGGCTCTCAGAATCCTGCCACCTCCAGTCTTTCAGAATCCTGCTACCTCCGGTCCCCACTCCACCTATTCCAAGGATATCAAGTCAGAAAAAAAAAGAAAGGAAAAAGTATTTCATTATAATCTCCCTTGTATTTTCCTTCCAACATCTTTTACTGCCCTTCTTCCTAGCACTATTGATTGTTGCTTTGTGTTGATTTATGCAGAGCAAGGGATCTTTGTCAGTTTAATTAGGAAAAAAATTACACTGCTGTATATGTTTATCAACTTAATTTTTAAGATTTGCCCTGCTTTACATGGTAAACTTTGGAGACAGTTGGTTCCATCTTTATTCAACCCTTGCAGGGTTTTTTGTTGTTTGTTTGTTCTCGGTTGTTTGCTCTTGGGTATCCAAAGCCAATACAATTAAGCACGCTTCACATTCCCCTTGTTTCACAGCCTGGACCATCATGTTCATAGTAACTCCACACTGAGGAAAGAGACGCAAACCAGTTGTGCTTTTATGAATGGAAGCACCTTAAACATGGTATAAACTTGTTTACAGAGTTCTGAACACACAGTCAAATAACCTACTGCTGACGCTGGCTCCACCCACTTCCTGGAGGATTTTAAACACTCACTTGTCTTCTCTTACCAATAAAGTAGGTATATATCTGAACTGCACGGGCTACGTGGGGACTTATGGATCCTACGGTAGTGTTATTATTTGCAAGTGGCAGAGAACTGCTCTAGCTAGCATGAACTTTAAAATGGAGGAGGTTTACCTCTAAAATATTGTCGAAAGAAATGAACTGTCGAGTCTAGGGAGGGCACAAAGAAAGAGGTGCTGAAGCTTCCACCACGGGAAGCTTTGGGCCCATATTCTGTTGCATTTCCATGGGGATTCAGCTTTGCCTCCTCCATGCCTCGGCTTGTGTATAGAAGCTCCAGGGGAAACAATGCAGCTGGACCAAGTCATTCCCAGAGCCAAGGTGTGAGCCAAAGTGTGTGATATTTGGAGGTGCGGCTGGCACCGTGCCAGAAATGCAGCATTTATTATCAGAAGAAAGGGGCAAGCTGTGGAAGAATAATAGGCAGGAAACAATGATTACCATGGTGACTTCTACATAGGTGCCTAGTGCACAGTTGAGCGCTCTCTCTCTCTGTGTGTCCTGTAAAAACTCATCTTGATCTTATCTCTATGATATACACTGACGAATAAAATGAAAAACATCTCCAAGCACGCAAAAGGAAATAGAAAATGAAAGAAGATATCAACGTGCGCGCAATGTGCTGAAAGATGGCAGTGGGGCGTCCCCTTCAGATCTCTATCTTGCTGTCTGTAGCTGGCATTTGTGTCTCAGCATCATGGTTAATATCTGTCACAAGTTCCTAAGACCTGATATGAACTTCTGACAGAACTGGTCATGCCTACGGGGTTACAGTCCTCAGTGGCTTTTCCTGTATCCCCAAACAGCAACTCAACATTAACCGTGACCAATGAGCATGGCTTCCTCAAACTCACCCATTTTTAAACAGTGACCACCTGTCTTCTCCTTGGTAAGCAAGGAGAACCACCAGAGTCAACTTCATAACCACCTTTTCCTGCTTGCAGATGTCGTGAGCAGTCTATCGGCTTCTATGCCATGGATCCAGTCTTGTCACCAATGGGAGAACTTAGCCTTCAGCTACCGAGACTTCTAACACAGCAGCAGCTGGATTCTCAGGCCCAGAAGTCAGAACTCACAAAGTAGATGATTTTAAATTAGTGGTTGCCACCTCGCCTCACTGGTTAAATAAGAATAAAGACAAAGATGAAAAAGCCGGGAGCACAAAAGCACAAGTACCACGGCCTAAGAAAAACCAGAGCCTGCTTCTCTTCTCTCACATCCGGGTAGGTGGCCAAGGCTGGTGTAACCTTTAGTTGGGCCAGAGACCAGACTGTGCCTTATTACTCCATCATGTTCACAGTGGACTGGTTTGTGCAAGCCGTCATTGTTTAGTTCCGTCCTGAAGGAAGGAGAAGAAGCCCTCGTCTGGGGCCTATACCAGTCACTCATCTCATGCCCCAGAATAAACCCATATGACCCCACAGACACACGTGGAAGGTGGAAGTCTACTCTGGGTGGCCATTCCACTACTCTGAATTTTTTTACATTTGTCAAAAGACCCCTTTGTTCATTATTTCATTAACATGACATTCCTTCCCCACCTCCTAATACATGCCTTCCCTTTGCTTCCATCTTTGATGTCATTTCTAGCCACAGGCAGCCATCAGCAAGCTTTCTATAAAGGCACAGAGAGGAAATATATTAGGCTTTGAGGAACATCAGTCTCTATCACAATTACTCGATTCTGCCATTAAAATACTAAGCACCCAAGGTCCTTGGATAATACATAAATAACTGCAAATGGTTATATGCCAATAATAATTTAGGAATAAATTTGAACTTCACACAATTTTCATGAAGTAAAATATATGTTTTAACCACTAAAAAAATATAAAATTATTCATATCTTCTGAGCCACATGAAAACCAATACCCTGGATTGGCAAACAGGCCACAGCTTCCCAACCTCTCTTATTCCCAGAGGACAGAGTGGAAGATGCCCGAATCCATTGTCCTCCACCCTTCCAGTTCTCCTAGGTCAGTCCATGGCCATGGAGGCAAGCACCCCAACCTGACTGATAGGAATCCTCAAAACCCACAAACCTGGATGGCATCCACCTGCTCGTAGTTCCCACTGGCAGCTCCAGCCAGTGCTTTCCAACATCCAGAGTGGTCCCCTAATGAGCCTCTGGCTGTGCCCCTCTTATTTAATATCTTCCCAAGGTTCCCAAGTTTCCTCAGGTTCATTCGGTACTTTGTTTTGTTTTTGTTTCCCGAGACAGGGTTTCTCTGTGTAACAGCACTGGCTGTCCTGGAACTCACTCTATAGACCAGGCTGGCCTCGAACTCACAGAGATCCACCTGCCTCTGCCTCCTGAGTGCTGGGATCAAAGGCATGAGCCATCACCACCCGGCTTCTTCCAGTATTTTTATCATGCATATGTAACCAGCATCTGGTGTCCTTCACTGGCTTCTGCATCCCCTTGTATCTTACTTACATTCCTGTCTCTCATTCGAAAAGATCTCCTTTGTAGCACTGCTGTGGCTTCGTGACAGGCCTCACCTTGCTGTCTGCTCCCTCCCTTGGATTCCAAGGCTCATGTCATTTCCCTGAGGGTGCTTGTTCCATGCCGATTCCATGCACCTTCATGGAGTATATATATCCCTTCCTCCCATCCCAGGATTATCAGGCTATGTGGAACTGCTGGTGTCACTTGAAGGAAGTGCCACTGGACGAATGAATCTCCCACTGCCTTTGAAAATCTGGGGTGGTTTTGACTCTGCTAGTGGATGAAAATTCTCTCTGATTTGATCATTTAAAGCAATAAAACATAGACCCTGTGGGGGAAATAGAATCTCTGCTCTAATGATGAATCCCCCTTCTGTCATTGTTTATGATTTAGACTTCTATTTCTTCAGCAATCTGAAACCTTTGACCTGCTGCCTTGAGGAAGAGTTTCTGATTGGCTTCATCTCCCTTTACCTCTCTAGAGTTAGAACATTGAAAAGAAAGGGGCTGAAGAGGACTCAGGAACCATTATGTGACTGACTGGGGACTCGGGAGCTCTTATGTCACTGATTGGGGTCTTGTGTTGGCATCTTGCTCTTGTTCTAACTTAAGTCAAACTGTTTCTTCATGAGAGACTTTAGAGTCCTTTGGAGGCTCCCCAGATGGGATCTCCTGACTTGTGCCCCAATAGTGGCCATTTGTTCCTCTCTTGTTCTTCTCTCTACACTGTAACAGGCTTTCTTTTAGGTCATCAACCAACTCCTAAATCATGACATGGAGATTTGTTATTAGTTATGAATGTTTGGCCTTATCTTAGCTCTGTTTCTCTTTATCTACATTTTGCCTCAGGACTTTTTACTTTTCTTTCATTCTGTATGTCCTCTTTTTCTGTTTCTCATGTCTGTTTGTCTGTCAAATGTATGCCTGGCTTCTGGCCCCAGGCATGTCCTTTTCTTTCTCCCTCGTTCTCTTCTCCTTCTTCCCTTCTCATTCCCTACCAGCCCCACTTATCCCTCTTCTGCCTAGCTATTGGCTGTGCAGCTTTTTAATTAGACCAATCAATCAGGTGCCTTAGACAGGTAAGGTGAAACAAATGCAACATAAACAAATGTAACATGCCTTCACATAAAGTAATATTCCGTAGCATAAACTAAAGTAACACATCTTTGTCTAGTTAAAATAATATTCCACAGCACTGCACCTCAGGTTTTCTGGATGTCCCCATCAACTAGAGCAGAAGTTCTCCACCTGTAGGTCACAGTCCCCTTGGGGGTTGGATGATCCTTTCACAAGGGTCTCCTATCAGATATCACACATATCAGATATTCACACCACGATTCACAACAGTAGCAAATCTATAGTTATGAAGTAGCAGTGAAAATAATTTCATGGTTGGGGGTCACCACAACATGAGGAACTGTATTAAAGGATCACAGCATTAGGAAGGTTTCGAACACTGCTCTAGAGTTTCTCTCCAATATCAGTGTTTTCTTACCTTATAGGCTACTTGGACGAGTCAAAAACGATAGAAAAGCAGGAAGGCTTTCTATCATACATATACCAGGTCTGGCCCACACCCATTTGCCCTGACAGTTTCTAAAAGTGAAAGCCAACTTCAACCTGGTTCCTTTTTCTAAGTCTTTTCTTCCAGATTTCTAGGGCAAGAGTCAAAGACAAGTCCACAATGCCACCAACAGGGAACATACCTTAACTTTTCAGCTGATTCTCTAAAATCTCTCTATATATAAAGTGATAAGATGCAATTAATTAAGACTTTATTATCTTCTTGATCAAATGAACTCACACATCTTAGTGGTTTAAGACAATATAATTTATAACGAGAGCTAGGAGAGGGTGAGAAAGGAATGCTTAGGAATGCTTTCTCTAGAAAATCTTACTCAGGACTTTGAGATATCGGATGCACCGTCGCCCTTAGCACATTGCTTCTAAAGTTTCTGTGGCCACCAATATCTAGTTGTCAAATAGGGGAGGAGATGGAAGCTTGGGCAAAGGAGTTTTTGTAGCTAAGCCTTAGAGTGAGCATCCATACTCCACCTGTATTCCAGCACTGCTACTCAGTCCTGTGGCCACGGAATAGGAAAAGTGAGAAAAGTAGCTGCTTTTGATTAAGAGATGAGTGTAGTGAGTGGATGGTCAATTTTTGATGCAAGAGCTGGGACCATAGTTTGGGTTTTTTTATTAGGAGAAAGGTTGCAATCTGGGAAAACCTCCAACTTCAAGAATCAGCACACATAATTTTAGAGCCCATCCATTTCTAAGTATTTATTAGGTCTTCAGCAAGCCAGTTCATCTCTCAGTGAACCTCAGAATCCCCATCTATAAAAGACAGGGGATTGGGCCAAGACATCCCAAAACTCCTGTGCTCTTATTCTGGGGTATATAACACTAAGGAACACACCAGCAAATGGGAGTGGCTGTACTCGGTGATGGTATTAGTGCCAAGGCTAAGGTGGAAGAAGTCTGGACACACAAAGGAAATTGCCCTCAATGGTATCTCTTTCAAGCTACGGGACAAAGGATCATGGCGGCCAACACTCCAGATGTTGAGAAGGAGCTTCTCGGACTTTAGGAAGCCCAGTCTTTCTTCATCCCCATCTTCATCTGCAGCTCTCTTTCCTGCCTGGATTATCATTCGGTTTCCTAATCAACCCTCTGCCCTGTTACCTTGGTAGGAACACTCAAGCCGTTGGATTGTTAATTGCCTCACTACAAATTACTTACTTTAATTCAACTTTGAAACAACTACAGATCACAGTGTTCTTATACTCCCATCCCTGGAACTTGGAATAGCCTACTCACCAACGAGAAAAGAGTCTGCACCCCCACTTCCTTCTGTTTCCCACTCAAGCCATCAGAAGTGCTCCATGAAATTATTTAAAGCAGAAGTCTCTTGTCATATCTGTCACCGTCCGTGTGCTCCGGCTCCATAGCCTGCTTATTTGGATACATCTTATCTTTTCAATTAAACAGTAAGTTCCCTGATGGAAGAGACCATAGATGGTATTATTTACATTACACACCATTCAAAGTGTTTAATTATTTATAGACTGAATGAAAGACTAATGACTGTAGAGGATTGTTAAAAAGCAGAAGTGAGGTGGCCCCGTGGGAAACAGCAACAAATACCATCTCTGCTTGGCAAGTATATTGTTTTCCACTTGTTTTTCTCGGCATCAACCACGACCACACTAAACAACCAGCGGGAAGAACTGTAGGTGCGAATCTTCAGCCAAGGCTGATTGCACGGGGGTCTGATTGAATTCAGGCTGGCTCAGGGGGACATTAGAAAGCCAGTTAAATGAGAGATCATATTCTGTCAAATCCTGAGAAGATGGCTGGCCGCCTGCCAAACGAGAAATTGCAGCTGGACAGCGATTCCTCTCTTTCCCTTGTTTAAATGTGAAGCCGTGTGCTCTGAAACAAAACGGAGGAAGGAGATGAGGAGGTTTTCTGAGAATTCAATCAGTGTGGATGATTATTCTATTAAATTCAGACAAAATAAGCCTTCCCTTCTCTGTAGCAGGGAATTATGAGCTACTTATATGAACTCATGCTTCAGCCTCCATTTCCCATTGGTCTGTCTGAATCAATGGCTGTAGCAGGCTATGTTCAATTAGCTTTCAAGGGCAGAGACTGTCTGTACCCCACACCCACAACCCTGATACCTTGAAGGTCCCTTCCTCCCTGTGTCCAAATAGGACCAGGGGAGGAAAAGAATCAGGACAAAACTATCCTCCGGGCTGGAACAGTTCAGACGGTATAGCCCACAAGCACGTCAGCCGTGCACTGCAACACCGGGACACAGGAGTGCTCTGTACCCATGTGATCTTGTGTTCAGACATATCACTCTCAGGAAAAAACAAGCTCCCACCGCTGACCTCCTCTGTGCCCTGCACACGGTCTCCAATTTCGCACCCATCTAAAAAGGTACGCTCCACTTTAAACGTGAGAGAACTGAGTTCTCGCGTGGCCCAAGGTCACACAGTCAGCACGCGACAGGGCAAGATTTGAAGAGATGGTCAACTCTTTCACCATACACGTTATACTTTTGGGCCTGCTGTCTATTTCTTTGACAGATTCCACACATCCCAATTTTGGGTCACGTAGTTATAAAAATCAGGATGCTGGGCACTCCTTTGGGGTACAGTGCTGTACCACAAGCACATCTCATGTGCTCCCCATAACAACCTGACAAACCTGGCAATGCAAATGAAACTCCTGTTTACAGGATCGGGAGAGCTCAGACTGTGACAAACAGGAAGTGCATCTCAGTTCTCTGTTCTCCAGCCAGCATCAGCTGGTGTGAAAAATTAGGCAAAGAGTGCAAGCCGTTTTCACTTTAGCTATGACTAACTCAAACCACCCCCATGCTTTCCCGTGACTGTAGATTAAGTTTAACCATAGTATTTCACTACCAAAAGGCCCTCATAATCTGGTACCTACTGCCCAATTGGGACTTCTAGGCTCCTCCTTTGCACTGCCCTGTTGACCCAAAGCAAATGTATACATTCTCTGAAGATGTCACAATGTCACATGTCTGAGCCCTTATTCGGCTAGTCCCTCCGCCTGCGCAAGAAGAAAACTCATACTTGGAGCATCAGCTCTTTCCCAGCAACTCCCAGGTACTGCAGATCATGCCCCATCAATCTTGTCATGGCACCTGTTTCCTCATCTTTGAATGACGTGAGCTACATGCAGTACACTGAAACAGTGTGTAGACCCATATTTCTACATGGTATGGTGGCCAGAATCTCAGGCCATAGTTTGCACCTGCCACACAGGAAGTGGTCACCTCCCTAACAACAGTTCAGGATGTTGTTCTGCTCCTTCTTTGTAATTTGGAGGATGCCTAAAAAGAGAAGCTAATTCTGTCTATGTGACAGAGCTGGCATACAGAGCAGGAAGATAGGGAGACGTGACAAAATGGGCATAGAAAGGTATGGTCAAAGGTGTGGACATGACCAGAGACATTCGCCTGGTTACCTAGGAAACAGAATGCTAATGAATTTCCCCCTCAGTTTATGTTTTGGTATATAAGGCTGTTTGGAGAATAAACAGAGGAATTTTCTGGATGTGAACTTCAGGATTTCATGAGGGATCACTGAGAATCTCCCTCCCGATAAAGCCATGTGAGTTGTGTCTTTATTCCCACGTCTCCCCACTGCCGGGGAAATAATTTAGGGTCCAGGCTGGCACCGGGCCTCAACATCAGTGTCATCTCCAATCATGAAATTTTTCTCTTTCGTAACTATCTTCCTCAGCTCATTGCAGAAAAGCCAAAGCGCTCACAAAGACTAAAGCCAGCACACTGGACTCGCCCATTGCATCACCCATTTCCTACCCCTGGCCGTCTCTCTCACTAGCACACTTACCTCGAACACCCCAGGCATGCTCTCATTCCAGAGCTCTGTTCTTGCTCTTTTGTCTAGAGAATCTTCTTTCTATGCAGTCCCCAAGGCTGGCTCACTCACCAATGCCTTTTGACTGAGGCCTACTGTGGTTACCCTATTAAATTTCTCTCTTCCTATGCTAATTCTCCTTGAATACTTATTTTTCTTCAAGATATGTCTCAGCATCTAAAAGACTGTATATTTTATGTTTAATTCTTTTTCTCTTTGAATTAGAGCAAATGAATGTTTGCATCCCTAATCTTGCCCACTCTAAACCAGATCCCCAAAGCAGTGCTTGGACAGTTATCTGGTCCCCTCAACTGCCTGGAAACTAAGGAACTAGCCAAGCCCAGCTCATTTCTATAAAAGGAGAGCATTCAAAGAACCAAAGGCACAGAAAGAATAATGCAGAGTTAGAACTGTGGGCCAGGACAGGCGCTTGGTGTATAGACAGTCCTTTCCTTCTGACAAGTGTGGGCCCTGACACACTCACTATGGAGAACAAGTGTGAAGGACACAGGAAGAAAGCCAGGGATGAAGAGAACATAAACCCGGACAAGGTGTGACTCACTCAAGAAAGGATGCAGTATGAAGACATGATAGAAATGCTGGCCCATGATGTGCCTCTGGCGGCCAATTCCATGAAAATAATCAATGCAGAATCAATGGATAAGCAACACAGAAGCAGAAGGACCAGCTCTGTACTTCCAGGGCCCAGTGTCCTTCCGACCTCTGTATTGAACAACCTGTTCATGTGGAAAGTGTGATTCCCATGCTCACAGGGGCAGGTGCCATGGCAGCACTGAGCGCTCACCCAAGACAGTGGGGAGTGCTCAAGGCAGCCCATTCATCTCCTTTGCCTGGGAAATAAGAGCAGTGCCCCCAGCAGATTCTCTTGGCAGAACTATTCCACCTGATAGAGAAAACCTTCGGCAGTCAGTGTAGGGTCTGAAGTTCTGGCTCCAGCATGGGACATTCTCTGCTGTGAGTTCACTAAGCAAGAGCCTAAAACCAGAGCTATTCTACCTAGAGACATGAGCGGCACACTGGGCTGCACTGGGGGTGCCTGCTCCACAAGACACCTGGTCTTCAGGGAAACATGCATACTGGCAGTGCTACTGCTGTAGAGACAGTCATCCCAGGTCTAGCTGGAGTCCGGAAACCAGGAAAAGGCTGGGCACATGCCCAGAGCACAGCTGTCTACCTCTACGTGGTGGACTGGAGAGATGGAAGAGCGGAAGCCCAGGCTGAGAAGCAGCCATCGGTTCCTTTCAAGCCTTTCTGTACCGTCTCCTTCATACTCCCAAGGGTGAGGGCCTCCCAGATGCAGCCAGGGCTCTACTGGAATCTGCCTTTAAAAATGCTTCCTTTGTTATTTATTTTCTGGAAGCAAAAAATTATAATCTGTATTGAACGAATACTACATGAACTCAAGACTAAACAACATAAATATGGACACAGAGGTCAACATGGATGCGGGCCAAGTTTTGGGTGCAGATATACAGAGGACAGGAGCCTGCACATGATCCAGTCTGCTCCCTGGCCTGAAAACACACTGCTCTTCCTGAAGGCACCCACTGACATTGACTTGTCCTCAGCTCACTTGCCTATGTATCACAATCACATATGAGCTATGCACACTTTTTTGCATTGATGAATATAAATTACTAAATATAATTTTTATGACTTTTCTCACTTAACAGAATACCTCGGTGATCTTTCCATGCCTGCCCTTTTAATATTTAATTATCATACGACATTCTAGTGAAGACAGGTTAGACTCCTTTAGTCTCCTTTTGAGGACCCTATAGGCAAAGTTAACATTTTTTCACAGCTAAGAAAAGCAAACACCCTGATTTCAGGTCTTCATAAAGATGCGCAATGATGGCTTTAGAATTGCTAGGGCTGGAATTCTAGATCAGCCATGAGTGTGATCTAAATTTTTAAATGTGACAGGAAAGGGTTGTGCATTTGGCCACATTTCATGGTATACATGTATGAAATTTCTCAAATAAATTAAAAAATAATTAAATATTTTTATTTTTCTTTAATTTTGAGAACTTCATACATGTATATCATGAAATTGATCATAACTACCCCCCATTTACAACTACCATTGTCCATTTTCTCTGAACATTACTTTTTTAGAAGCCACTAAGTCCAGTTAGTGCTGCCCAGACATACACAGGTTGTAGGGCCATCCACTAGCGCATGGTCACGCCCATACCAACAAATCCTCAATAATGGGCAGAGCCTTGAGTCATCTACTCATTTATGTCGTTTTAGCTGGCTTGATCTGCAGGTGAGCACCACATCTACTGTGTGCTCATGAACACAGTTCTGCAGGCATCTACTGTGAGCTCATGAATGCAGTTCTGCAGACATCTACTGTGAGCTCATGAATGCAGTTCTGCAGGCATCTACTGTGCACTCATGAACGCAGTTCTAGGTCCAGCGGGCAGCATTGCAACACTCTCCTCTGGTTATTACACACATCTGTAGTAAAATCATATGTAATTGTTAACAACAATATAAAAATAGCAATTAAAATATTTTATGGACACTTGGAAGAGTGATTATAATTAAACCTGGATAGTGAACATCAGGCCTATTTAAAAGATATCACCCATCAATTGAAAAAAGAAGGCTCCAGCAAGCTGCTACACAGCAAGTACCACCATTTGCCTTCCCTTAGTCCTCTGATCCATGTCTGAGTTTCCAAATGACTCCTTATCGACTGAGAAGTCATCCAAGAGTTCACTGGCAATCAGATGAGGAGTCTCTCTGTGTAGAACAGTATCCATCACAAGCTTGCTCTCCACACACCATACCTGCCTCCAGACACAGGCCCAGGCACTTCACAACTATGTTTCTGGCTCCTGGCAAAACCTGAGATGAATTAGAGATCAATAAAAATTCCTGACAGTACCAGGTTCATTCATGATTTTTTGCCCTCAGAACTTTCACTCCTATTGTTGCCTTGCATCCAATAGTATTTATAAATCCACAAAATAACTAACATTCTTTATATATTAAAGAATCAAGTCTTCGAAATTCACAATTTGGCAAGTACCATTTCACAAATAATAAATCAATGCCTGATTAACAAGTTAGACTTTCCTAAGCTAACTCCTGACACTCGATACATACTTTTAAATTTAAATTCCCTTAACCACATAATTAATGTGGTTAATAAATAATTAATAAATCTAATAAACTCATTGAACACTCCAAGAAGGAGATGAAACCCTTACAGATTATCCCAAGGAATAAAGAACTTATCAAACGTAAAGACTTTTTGTGCAGTGATACCACTTAAACCTGTGCCTTCCTAGAGTTGTAGAAACTGGATACCTAAGACCCACCCAACCCCTCAAATCTTAGACTGGCCTATTGAGTTTGCAGGGTCTAAGGCAATGATCCATTAGCCCTCTGGGTTCGCTGTTTGGCTGATTGGTTCATCTGGTTAAGACACGGAACTAAAGTTCCTTTACTATGTTGGTAAGAGTGTAAAGTCACACTTCCCCCTCTGAGGGAAAGTTTGATAAGTTTCACTTTGCCAGCAGGAGCCATCGTCTTATCATTACACCTCAGTGGCCCAGCTTGTCACCATTATTAGAAAATTTCATATTCCTAATTACTGCATTATGATTAGCAAAGCCTTCCAGGGGTTTGGTTTCCTAGGAGATGTGAGATTGAGTTGGTAAAATTACCTCTTCTCCATAGGACACTTGGACAATTAAAAATCTTACCTACACCCTGCTAACCTCTCCCTCTCCTCAGTCACAGTGATCATTGTGCCAATTAAGCCTTATCATCTTTTGTATGTCACTTTATGTGAGACAGGGGACACTGACCAGCTATCCAGGTTTTTATCATTTTTGCTATTTTACCCACTGCTATTTGGGGACATATGTTGAATCACCACTATGTCTCTACAATGTAAGAGCAAATACAATCCTAATAAAATCCATGAAATACCAGTGTCTATTAACACTCTCCTGGTGCATTCCCTAGTAGGTTCCCTTTTTTTATCATAACTAGACTTGAAATACATGCTTTAGAGTATAGTTCTGGATGTGAAAGCTTTTAGATCTTTCTCTCTTTAAACACATGTAATTTTGAGGTTTAAATAGTTACTTCTTTTTTTTTAACCTGGACCCTTGCTCCTGGTGGTGTCACTTGATGCCTTAGAAATGCACTTTCCCAGCAGCCAAAGAATTCTCTTGTTTGCATGTGGTAGGACATCAGATCCCCATTACCTCCAAGAATCCTTGGCTCCACTGAAGGACCAACACTACGAATCTGGGATTGGTGCACCTAAGCCAGAAGTCTCCAAAAGGACTGTGCTCAGGACCACCTTGGAGACTGACAGAGCTGAAGAAATAATTACTTCTCAAGGTTTCAAATTTGAACTATTTTTCTAATTAAACACATTGTCTTAGTGTTGTATTGCTATAAAGAGACACCATGACCAAGGCAACTCTTATAAAGAAAGCATTTAATTGGGGCTGGCTTACAGTTTCAGGTGGGCCTAGTGCTGGAGTAGATGGGAGTTCTACATCTGAATCCACAGATAGCAGGGAGAGAGAGAAAGAAGGGGGGCTGGGATTGGCTTGGGCTTTTGAAACCCCAAAAGCCACACCTCCTAATCTCTCTCAAGTAGTGCCTCTTTTCCTGATAATCAAACATTCAAATATGTGAGCCTATGAGAGTCATTACTATTCAAATCATCACATACATTATGCTAATACACATTAATACATCTTAGAGATGCTGTTTAACAGCCTGGAACATAGATAGCCCTTTATTATTTATTAAGTCGTTTGTTCTACAAATGCTTGATAAACCATATTGAGTTTTAAAAAGTAGTCTGCTTCAAAGTGAGGTTTCCTGTCATTGCATTACCTCTGATAGAGGCTGATTGATGACTCGCTTAATCATCATTATCACAAGCCTGTCCACTCCAACCCATACCACCTGTTCCCCAAGGTTCACATGCAGAATGGCAACACTTGGTCAGATAGCTGGAGTATAGTCAGAACCCAGGTCAGAATCAAGAGTTACCACGCAATCCCTGTTCATATCCCTGGCCTGGAGTGACTCTCATTCTTTTTTTCCTCAAATTGCCTCCAAGATACCCACATTCAGAGACATGAAAGTTGTTCAGACCCCACACCCATAGTCAAAGCTTCACTAGCCTTCCTCTTCTCTCTATCAAATGTTTTATTGTTATTTTGTTTGTTTGCCATCTGCTCCTTTATTGTTGTTTTGGTTTTTTGTTTGTCTTTGTTTGTGTGTTTGTTTGTTTGTTATTTTGCTCCAGTTGTTTTGTTTTTGTTTGTTTTGTTTTGTTGTTTGTTTGGGCTCTACTCCTTTAGGTAGCAACATCAAAAATGTTATGAGTATTGATAGATTACTTCTGAACCCTTATATATTCTGCTAGGACAGTGAAGACAGGGACTCCTTGTCCCATCAATCTCACCACAAGTTAGCTAAGAGACTACCAACTTGATGTTTAAAAGTCATGAGAATGTGCCAAAAATAGTTTAATGTTTAGATGTAGAACAGAAGGCTGGTAGGAAATAGGAAGGAGGCACCCTTCTCTTTATGGCCTGTATTTCTTTTTCTTTTTTCTCTTTATCTTATTTTACATACCAATCACAATTTCTCCCCTCTCCTCTTTTCCTCTTTCCTCCCACCACCTCCCTTCTATCCCCCTGATCCACTTTTCCTCTGTCTCCATTCAGGTAATGTCCCCCTTGAGAATCAACAAAGCATGACATAACAAGTTGAGGTAGAACCAAGCCCCCCCTTACCCCCCCCCCCGCCGTATCAAGGCTGAGCAAGGCATCTTACCATAGGGAATAGGTTCCAAAGAGACAGCTCATGCATCAGGGGCAGGTCCTGGTCCCACTGCTAGGGGCCACACAAAAGACTAGGTATACAAATGTCAGCCAGATACGGAGAGCCTAGGTCAGTCCCATGCCAGCTCCCTAGCTGTCCATCCAAAGTCTGTGAGCTCCCACAAGCTCAGGTCAGGTGTCTCTGTGAGTTTTCCCATTATGATCTTGCCCCCCCCCCCGCTCATGTAATCTCTCCACCCTCTCTTCAACAAGACTACCAGAGCTCAACCCACTGCTTGACTGTGGATCTCTGCATCTTCTTCTATCAGTTACTGGATGAAGGTTCTATAATGACAATTAAGGTAGTCACCAATCTGATTACGAGGCAAGGTAAGTTCAGGTACCCTCTACACTATTGCTAGGAGTCTTAGCTGGGTTCAGCCTTGTGGGTTTCTGGGAATTTCCCTGGGACCAGGTGTCTTCTTAATCCCATAATGCCCCCCTCTATCAAGATATCTCTTTCATTATTCTCCCCCTCTGTCCTGCCCCCAACTCAACCATCCTGATCTCTCATGTTCCCATCCCCCATCCTCTTCTCTGTACTCACCCCACTGCTCCCAGTTTACCCAAGACATCTCATCTATTTCTTCTTTCTAGAGAGATCCATATGTCGGTCTTAGGGCCCTCCTTGTTACCTAGCTTCTCTAGGGCTGATGATTGTAGCCTAATTATCCTTTGCTTTACATCTAATATCTATTTACGAATGAGTACATGCCATGTTTGTCTTTCTGAGTCTGGGTTACCTCACTCTGGATTATTTTTTTTCTAGTTCCATCCATTTGCCTGAAAATTTCATGATGTCATTGGTTTTTTTTTCCAACTGAATAATACTCCATTGTGTAGATATACCTTTTTTTTCTTTAGCCAGTCTTTGATTGAAGGGCAACTAAGTTGTTTCGAAGTTCTGGCTATTACAAATAATGCTACTATGAACATAGTTGAACGAGTGTCCTTGTGGTTTGGTTGAGCATCCTTTGGGTATATGCCTAAGAGTGGTATCACTGGGACTTGAGGTAGATTGATTCCCAAAGAGCCTTGCTGATTTCCTTGCTGACTTACACAAGCTTGCAAACCCACCAATAGAGGTGGAGTGTTTCCCTGACTCCACATCCTCTCCAACATAGGCTGTCATTGGTATTTTTGATCTTGGCCATTTTGACATGTGTAAGATGGTATCAAAGAGTTGTTTTGATTTGTATTTTCCTAATAGCTAAGGATGTTGAACAATGATGTGGGATGTCCTTCTGTATATGTGTTGCTTTTATTGGATGTTGAATAAAGCTGTTTTGACCAATGGTGTAACAGAGTAGAGCCAAGTAAGAAATATAAACAGAGATATACAGAGTAGGCAGAGACAGACAAACACCAGACAGACACCAAGAAAACAAGACATGTAGAAAATGAGGTAACACCATGGCCACGTAGCAATACTTAGACTAATAGAAATGGGTTAATTTAAGATGTAAGAGATAGCTAGGAATATGCCTGAGCCTTTGGCCAAACAGTGTTGTAACTAATATATTTTCTATGTGATTATTCAAGTCTGGGTGGCCAGGAAATGAAAGTGCAGTCTCCATCTATAAATGGCACCCAAACATTTGGTAAGAATTTTCACATAAAGCCTGAGAAAGCTTTAAAAAAAGATTTTAGACAAACAAGAACAGAATCAAGCACAGCTTCTTGGAAACCATCGTTATTCCAGTAGGCTCTGTTTGCTGGCAGCAAGCAGAGGCATGGCTCCTTCTTGACTCGGTGTTAGTGGCAAAAACTACGTGGTGGCTCTTTTCAGAGGCCCTACTACCAAACACTTAAATGGTGTTTATGAGCAGTTGGCAGCATGTTTCTTGGTGGTGGTATGAACCTAGAAACTCCACATAGTTGTGGTAATAAACTTGGCTCCTGCCTGTACCTCTACCATAAAGTTTGACTCTCAAAAAGTTAAAGAATGGGGTAGAACCAGCTGCCAAAGCCACAGCTTTAATCCTAGCCATGCTGCTTAGCAGATTTAAGACTTATGTGATCAGAAAAAGATAAATATCTACAGTAAAGACAAATTCAGCCACACCAAAAAAAACCCCTCTAAATGGTTTACAGTGTGTTTAAAAATATATATAGGCTTGGGTGTTTAAAGAAAAAGGATAGAGAAAGTACTTTTAAAAAGAAGAAGAAGGAAAAAGAAGAAGAAGAAGAAGAAGAAGAAGAAGAAGAAGAAGAAGAAGAAGAAGAAGAAGAAGAAGAAATAGAGTAGCCAGGCATGGTGGTGTATGACTTTAATCCCAACACTTGGGAGGCAGAGGCAGGCAGATATCTGTAAGTTCAAGGACAGCCTGGTCTACAGAGTGAGATCCAGGACAACCAAAGATACACAGGGAAACCCTGTCTCAATAAACCAAAAATTAAAAAATAAAAGTAAAAGAAATAGAATGAAACAAAAAACCACATAAAGATGAAAAATACACAAAGAGTCTGGATTTTGTATATTATTGTATTTTCTTTGAATTTTTGACTGTGAATGAGCTAACTACAGAGAGGTATTTCATTATACAGCATGCAAACCTAAACTATATATATATTTTTAAATTATCTTGGCTTCAAAATGTAAGTCTAATGACATGTTACTTTGGAAAAGAGGTTCTACTTTTGTTTCCACACAGGATAGAAAGCTGTGGATTCCTTACTTTCTAATATGGTTTGATCAAACAAGATTCCCTGAAGCAATAACCCTGGTGGTCCAACATTCATGACAGCCTCAGGACTGCTGGCTGAGATGGACCAACCACACAGGATACCCCATGAAAGGCCTGATCAATAGCACCCCAATTAGCAGGAAGTAATCTAAAAACTACACCCAAATTCCCAAATATTGTTTATAAATATTTATTTTCATTTAAATGGAGTTGATTATAAATGGTTAATGGCCACAGTCAAGATCTTTCTACAAAAAGGGGGCAGAATATGATACAGAAATGAATGCTACATTGGTATGGGCTTTGGTTCATTGATGCAAATTTAAGGTCAATTTTGTTATGTCTATTTCTACTCTTGTTTAAGGTGTTATGTTTATACAGCTCATTTAAAATGTAATGTATAATTAAAATTATGGATTAATAGATATTCATCTATAATAGTCAAACTTGTAGTCATTTTATTTAGGGTTTCTAGATGTACAGAGATATATTTCAGATGGATAAATATTCCTCAAACCCTTTAAAGACCTAAAGAATATGCTACTTAAAATGTTTTAAGAACTTAGACTTGTCTTGACAATGAGACATATCTGCTTCTGGCAGCACCAATACTTCAGAGAGCTTGATAGGCATTGAAGAAACTCATTAAGGAATTTGTCTTTAATGTGACAAAGCTAGTTATTTGGGCAAGAATCTGCTCTTGCCTGGACTACTTGGTGGTATGCTGTATGAATTGGACATGCAGAACACACATTAATTCCATTGATCCACAAGTCTGTTTCTTTGCCGATACCAAGCTGTTTTTATTACTATAGCTCTATAGTAGAGCTTGAAGTCAGGGATGATGATACCTCCACGAGTTCCTTTATTGTACAGGACTCACTTAGGTATTCTGGGTTTTCGATTTTCCAGATGAAGTTGAGCATTGTTCTTTTGTAGTCTGTGAAAATTTTTTTGCGATTTTAATGGAGATTGCTTTGAATCTGTAAGATTGCCATTTTTACTATGTTAATTCTACTGATGAATGGGAGATCTTTCCATTTCCTGATCTCTTACCCAATTTCTTTCTTCAAAGACTTGAAATTCTTATAATATAGGTCCTTAACTTAATTAGAGTTACTCCAAGATATTTTATATTATTTGTGACTATTGTAAAGTGTGTTCTTTCTCTGATTTCTTTCTCAGTCCATTTATCACTTGTATATAAAAGGCTGCTAATTTTTTTTGAGTTAATCTTGTAACCAGCCACATTAATGAAGGGGTTTGTCAGCTGTGGGAGTTCCCTGGTAGAAATTTTGTGGCTATTTATGTATACTATCATATTATCTGCAAATAGTGAAAGTTTGCCTTCTTTCTTTCCAATTTATATCCCCATTGATCTTCTTATCTTATCTCTAACTAGAGCATTATTGCTCTAGATATAACATGGCATGCTATATTGAATAGCTAGAGAGTGGACAGCCTGTCTCATCCCTGATCTCAGGGGAATCATCTTGAGTTTCTCTACATTTAACAAACAGCTTGCTGTATATTACCTTTATTATGCTTAGGTATTTTCCTCATATCCCTGTTCTCTCCAGAACCTTTATCATGAAGGGCTGTGAGATTTTGTCAAAGGCTTTTTCAGCATCTAATGGATAACCGTTTTTTCTTTCAGTTTATTTATATGATGGATTACATTGACAGATATTTGTAGGTTGAACCACCCCTGTATCTCTGGAATGAAGCCCACTTGATCATGAGGGATGATTTTTTGATGTGTTCTTGGATTTGTTTTGCCAGTATTTTATTGAGCATTTTTGCATCAATGCTCATGACAGAGATTGTTCTGTAATTCTCTTTCTTTATTACATCTTTGTTTGTTTGGGGTATCAGGGTAACTGTGACCTCAAAAAAGAACTTAACAATATTCCTTCTGTTTCTATTGTGTGGAACAATTTGAGGAGTATTGGTGTTAACTCTTCTTTGAAATTCTGACAGAAATTCTAATAGAATTCTACATAGAAATATCTGGGCCTGGGATTTTTGTTTGTTTGGTTGGTTTTGTTGGTTGGGTTTTTTGTTTTTGTTTTGTTTGGTTGTTCGGTTGGTTAGGAGACTTTTAACGAATGTTTCTATTTACTTAGGGGTTACGGGTCTGTTTGCATTATTTATCTGGTCTTGATTTAATTTTGGTATGTGATACCTATCAACAAATTTGTACATTTCTTTCAGATTTTTTTAATTTTGAAGAGTGCAGGTTTTTGAAGTATGACCTAATGGTTCTCTGTATTTCCTCAGAATCTGTTGTTATATCCCCCTTTTCATTTCTGAATTTGTTAATTTGGATATTCTCTCTTTACCTTTTGGTTAGCTTAGATAAGGGCTTGTCTGTCTTGTTGATTTTCTCAAAGAACCAGCTCCTTCTTTCTTTCTTTATTTATTTCTTTATTTATTTATTTATTTATTTTTGGTTTTTTGAGAAAAGGTTTCTCTGTAGCTTTGGTGCCTGTCCTGGAACTAGCTCTTGTAGACCAGGCTGGCCTCAAACTCACAGAGATCCACTTTTCTCTGCCTCCTGAGTGCTGGGATTAAAGGCATGTGCCACCACTGCCCGGCCCAGCTCTTTATTTCATTGATTCCTTGTGTTGCTTTCTTTGTTTCAATTTTATTGATTTCAACCCTGATTTTAATTATTTCCTGCCCTCTACTTCTCCTGGGCGAGTTTACTTCTTTTTGTTCTAGAACTTTCAGGTGTGGTGTTAAGTTGTTTGTGTGAGATTTCTCCAAATTCTTTATGTAGGTACTTAGTACTATGAACTTTCCTCTTAGTGCAGCTTTCTTTGTGTCCTATAAATTTGATTATGTTGTGGATTTATTTTCATTGAATTCTAGGAAGTCTTTATTTACTTTATTTCTTTCTTGACCCTGAGGTGGTTCAGTTGAGAGCTATTTAGTTTTCATGAGTTTGTAGACTTTCTATAGCTTGTGCTGTTGTTGAACTCTAACTTTAGTCCAAGGATACAAGGGGTTATTCCAATATTTTTTTGTATCTGTTGAGATTTGCTTTATGAGTGAGTAAATGGTCAATTTTAGAGAAGGTTCCGTGAGGCACTGAGAAGAAGATATATTCTTCTGCTGCTGTGGGAACTCCTTCAACTATTAGCCTTTAAGATACCAACCCACTTGGGCATTGTCCCTTGTACTATAAATGCTGACATAAAGCTTGCAGAGCCTTTCTCTCTCAGTTGCTGGATTCAGTTACTGTTCCTCTCTCATTCAAAGGACTTTGTTCTGTAAGTCTACCCCCAAATAAAGAACCCTTTATTATACTCAAGTCTGAGCTAATGTCGGACTACTTTATAGCATCCATCTACATCTGGCACCCCATGTGAATCCGAATTCCATGCCTACCAGAACAGGTGCAAAAGGCCCAGAAGGCCTTCCACCCTTGCCCACCTGGCTTGATTTCACCTACTAAGCAGTTTTTGTTTTTGTTTTCATTTTTGCCAAAACCCCATCACACCAGAGCTACCCCTTTGGTGGGCCTGCTGCATGGTGACGTGGCAATTTACTGAGTTCATGTATGCTCCCACATACACACTGCTTTCCCTGCCATGTGGTGACTTACACAGCTTCTGGTTTGTGTCCTGGATTACGAGCTCTGGGTTCCTTGATATTTTTGGCCACCAAAAAACTATCTCCATGTACATAATCAATTTAATTGCTCTTAATTTGTCAAGCAAAGCATATTTGGCATTATTTAAGCAGGTATCAATGTGAAACTGAGTGGGATTGTTCACAAGGCCATCAGTTGTGTCTCTTTATTATGCAACCACAACAATGACACCTACTAGCTAATAAAGATTAATACGCCTACAACAATTTACTGAAATCTCATAACAAATGTAAGCTATTTGATTAATAAGTAGATAAACAAATTTAAAAGTTAAATAATTTCAGACAATATCACCATCCAGGAATTTAATATTTTTTTTGCTAATGCTATGGATGGTATTCTGCAAGGCTTATATGGTTTTTCTGATACATCCATTTATTTGATATTGGGTTTTAGCTTTATTTTTCATATCATATTCTTAAGAAAATATTTGATAACAGAGCCAAGAATGAGGCACTTTTAGAAATGATACAGTTTTTACAGAATAATAATGAACAGCTAGCTAACAGTATTAATACCATTGAAAATCAAAAGTTAGCTGAAAAAATTAATACCACTGAAAAGGATAACATTAATTTGACAGACAAAGTTCAATCCATGTCAAAGGGTGATGAAAAATTATCTGAAAGAATTCATACTGTTGAATTTGACAATCAAAATCTGTTAAAAAAAAATGTAGTAAGTTAGCAGATAGAGTGTATCTCCCCAAGAAGACAATCTGCATGCCATCCAAAAACATCCAAGGATGAGAAGTTATCCTTAATGGAAAATTTCATAGCTTGGACTCATATGTGCAGAATGAGAACCAGAAGTTATGTGAGTCAATGAACTCATTAGAAATATTCATAGGTCAAGAAATTCAGGCTTTACAAAAGACAGTGGTAAAAAAGATTTGAAATGATTGAGGAAATTATCAGAACTGATGAGCAGGAAGAGAAGGTACAAAGAAAGGATTTAACATTGCTGGTACTTGTTAGAGTCAGAGATTACTTACCAAGAGTTTTAGCTACTTACCCCATAATCATCTCTAACAAACCATCAAGTACTAAATACCCAAAAGAATCCAAAGAATGTAGATGGAAACCTATAGCTATGAACAATCTAAAAGAAATTAAGCAAGCAATCATATCCTATGGCTTGCATCCACCATTTGTTAGGTAGAGGGTAAATATGTGGGTTTCCAGCAATAAAGCTGCCCCACTCGTTTGGCTTCAATTAGTTTCAGCGGTCCTGGAAGATGGGCCACAACTACTGTGGAAATGCTACTAGTGGGAAGAGGTAAAATTTTTAGAGCAGCAGGAAAAAGCAAAAAGATTTGAGGCCTTCCAAGGTCAAATTCTTGGCAAGGGCACTTACGCTGACTCACAGGATCAAGCTCTTTATGATGAACACATCTTGTCCCTATGCCCCACAGCAGCCTTAAATGCTTGGGACAGAATTCAAGAACTAGGAAACATACTTGAATCATATTCTAGGGTTAAACAAGGCCAAAGAGAATTCTTTAGTGACTTTTTACAAAGATTAACTGAGGCTGTACAATAAGAGTAACAGACCCAAAAGCTATATGAGTACTTATTGAATCTCTGGCTTTTGAAAATGCCAACTTAGAATGTATTGACTAGTTATTGCTAATTCCTGTTATTTTTTTGGTTTTGTGGTATTTATGTTAGTGCGTGTGTTTCCCTTACTTGGGTCTTGCTATTTTGAGAATATCTGTTGCCTGTGTTCTTGTGGATATAACTGAGTTCCTTGGGTTAGAGTTTTCACTGTAGTACTTTCTGTAGTGCTGGATTTGTGGATAGGTATTGTTTAAATCTGGTTTTGTTGTGAAATATCTTGTTTTCTCCATCTACACTGATTGAAAGTTTTGCTGGGTATAATAGTCTGGGCTGGCATTCATGGTCCCATTTACATGGTCTGTAAAATGTCTGTCCAGGACCTTCTGGCTTTTAGAGTCTCCATTGAAAAGTCAGGTATAGTTCTAATAGGTCTGCTTTTATATATTACTTGGCCTTTTTCCTTTACAGCTCTTAAAATTCTTTCTTTATTCTGTATGTTTATTGTTTTGATTATAATGTGGTAAAGGGACTTTTTTTGGTCCAGTATATTTGGTGTTTTGTAAGCTTCTTGTATCTTTATAGGCAAGTCCTTCTTTAGGATGGGAAAGTTTTCTTCTATGATTTTGTTGAATATGTTCTTTGTGCCTTTGAGTTGGGATTCTTCTCCTTCTATGTTTATTGTTCTTAATTTTAGTCTTTTCATAGTATCCCAGATTTCCTGGATGTTTTGTGTTAGGAATTTATTGGATTTAACATTTTCTTTGACTGATGACTCTATTTCCTCTATCATATTTTTAATGCCTGAGATTCTCTCTTCCATTTCTTATATTCTGCTGGTGCAGCTGTAGTTCCTGTTTGCTTATCCTGTTAGTATTCAGGCAGCTGTACTGGCCTGCTCTTAGGGTTTGACAGATACATCCTCAGCTGCAGCCACTAAGAGCACTCCCTGTGCACATTTGCTATGTTTCCTTTTAAAAGGTGTACCTGACCACCTCTGTATCTCTCTCTCTCTTTCTCTCTCTCCTTTTGTCTCTCTCTTTCCCTCCCTCTCTCTATCCTTCTGCCACTCTTGTCCCCAGGGACTAGTCTCTGCCCCTTCTCTGACCCTTCTCTCTCTTATTCCAATAAACCTCCTATGTGAGCCTTGTTGCATGACATGACTTCTCTTCTTGTTGTCTTTTAAATTACAGCATCCCCAGATTTTCCATTTCCAGAATTTACTCAGTTTGTTTTTTCTTTATTGTTTCTATTTCCAGTTTTCAAGTCTTTTTTTTTCTTTCTTTAAGGCTTTAAGGGATTTATTGATTTCCAATTTTTTGTTTGTCTTTTCCTCGATTTCCCTAAGGGAATTTTTCATTTCCTCTTTAAGAGCCTCTATCATCTTCATAAAGTAATTTTGAGTTTGTTTTCTTATGTTTTAGCTGCATTGGAATCTTCAGGTTTTGCTGTTGTAGGAACAACGGGTTCTGGCAGTGCCATATTGCTCTTTCTGTTGTTGAATTTTTTTTACAGCATTCACTCATTTTTTCTTCCAACTGGTGTGGCTTGTGCCTCTGCCTGTTCTTCCAACAGTTGTGGTTTGCACTTGTGCCTATGTAGTCTGCTGCTTTTCCAACTGGTATTGTTTACACCTGTGCCTATGTAGTTTGCTGGGGTTGTGGGGAGGGCTGGCCATGGAGAGGATGTTCAGGTCTGTGGGGTTGGGCAGAGGAGTAGGTCTTGGTGGGACAACCCCAGTGGGTGATGGGGTGGGGGCACAGCCTGGATGCAAGTCTCTCAACTGCTTGCAGGCTGATGGCAACAGCAGCAGAGTGGAGCAGTTCCACCAGGGGTAGGGGCAGGGTCCCACTGTCTTGCTTCTGTTGGGATAAGAGGGGAGGGGCACAGGATGTGCCTTGGGGTTTTGTTAGGGTCTAGATTTTTGGGAAGTCCAGCTGAGAGGCCAGTCACTCACCTGTTTTTCCAAGTAGTGTGGTTTACATCTGTGCCTATATAGTTTGCTGGAGTTGTGGGGGAGGGCTGGCCACGGGGGAAGATGTTCAGGTGCTTGGAGTTGGGTGGTGGAGTGGGTCTTTGTGGGACAGCTTCCAGTGGATGCTGGGGATGGGGATGCAGCCTGGAGGTCTCTCACCTCTTGCAGGCTGGTGTGGACAGCAGCAGAGCCTGCAGTCTGTATTTCTTATCTCACTGCTGTGACAAAATATCTGATGAAAGCAGTTTAAAGAAATGAGGTCACAATTTAAGAGTCCATCATGGTGGGAATCTCAGGGAGGCTGAAACCTGAGGCAGCTGTCCACAATGCATTCATAATCAGGAAGCAGAGAAACAGATACTGGTCCTCAGCTCACCTCCTACTTCTTCAGTCCAGCACCCTGGCCCATGAGACAGGGCTGTCTACACTAAGAAAGGGGTCTTTCCTCAGTTAAATCATTCTCATAGAAACCTCCAGAAGTGCGTTTCCATGGTGACGTTAAATCCAGCCAAGTTGACAATGAAGATGACCCATCACACACTTATGGGAGAATACTTACAGATGCACAGAAGTGTCAACTCCTCTTGCCTAAGAAAAAAACTTTGTCTACATTACTAAAGAGTTTGTACTTTAGAGATGGCTTTGACAACTATGACTGGAGTGGTGCTATGCAGGATATAATCTGGACCACAGAGATGGGGATGAGTGATGGACAGAGAGAGAAAAGGGGGGTTGAAAGCTAGCTAAGATGGAAGATCAGTCAAAGCCAGAGAAGAATGGGATGTGTAGAATGGGAAAATAAAGGCTAAGGTATTTCCTAGCTCTTCAGTGACAGTCACTTGAGGGTGCCTGCTATCATTCATAAAATGGGGTGGCCCGAGGCCAGTTCTACGAGGGTCCACAGTCCCACGAGGTCAGCAGCAGGCCACCTGAGGCCTTGGCAGGTCCCCTTGGTGGGCAGGAGAGCACAAGAGGTGAGAGACAGACAGACAGGCCATGCAGTGAAAGCTGGGGTACAGAGTTCACTTAGTGGGTTATAGAGGGGGAAAGGGAGAAGAGGGGAGAAGAGAAATAGGCAGAAGCTACCTCTCCAAAAGAAGGGTAAACAGAGACAGAGTGCAGGCTGGAAAGGAGGCGAGAGAGCTGCTTGCCTAAGCAGAAGAGGAAGATTGGAAGTGGGTGGGGCTTGTCTCTTAAAGGGACAGGGTACCCAGATAACAGGCCAGAGAACAACAGTCCCATCTTTTTCTTATAATAAAAAGGCAGAGAGTTAGGCATAGCAGGTTGATGGAATTGAAACGGTGGATTCTCAAGACTGCTTCCTGCTTATTTGTGAGTATTGAAGTCTTTCTTGGGGGACCTGAGAAGGCTGGGTGCTGGTCACATCCTGGGGATGCTGTTTGCTTTACTCCTGTCCAGAATTTGTGGTACAGAACTGTCCTATGTCTCTTGGACCTAGCAAGGTGTAGTCAGAGCAGAGGACAAAGTTAAGTTTAGAAAGAAAAAAAGTTTTTCAGGACCAGGGAATTGAGAGGGGTGTATCTGACTTGTTTAAGGTGAATCTTTCAATTCGGTTCCCTGTAACTTACAAGAATTTTTTGAGTTTGTAAAAACATAAGTTTTAGACACATACATTGTATAAACAGCAGCATATTTACACCAGAATGACTGTGACAGACTTTTTGCAGAATGAAAAGTATCTTTCAGACTATGAAAGGCAGCATGAGAGATAAATTTGATAACTTGCATTTGTCCTCAGACCTTTATAACTTGCAGCCCACACCTTAATAACTTGTCTTTGTATATCTTAAAGCACCTTTTATTTAGAACATATTAAGAAGTTGTACTGAAATTTGTTTGGTGAGGTTGTCCTTTTAAACTGAGAAAACCTCTCAGCTGTCAAACTGCATCAGAGCTCTTTGAGAAGGATACAATTTTACTTGAGTTGTTGATTAAAAAAATGACAGAGAACTTACTCCATTGGCTCCCTAGAGCCCCTCTTTAGGGTCCTCCATGGTCATCAAGGCAAGGACGTCAGGACTGTATTTGTCTTCTGCTGTTTGAAGCAGGGCCTGCCAGGCTCCAAAAGATCCTGTGGGTTAGAAAGTCTGTAGGAAGACAAGCCTACCTTGATCTAAGCAGCTAGGCTATCGATTACAGTGATTCTGTCTACTGATTGGGGATCTTCAGGGGTTTAGATGAAAGGCAGTTTTTCCTAATGGTTAGCACTTTCATTTGATGAAGCAAATTGCAGATTAACATTGTTCTCTGCCCATCTGCCTTCTGTCTTCTCTGAAGGAAATAGAGTGCGGCTGCTAGGGACCAACCTGTCCCTCTGTTATGAAAAGTCGTTTAATAATTAAACATTTAAAGGCCATATTTTCCAGATCTCTAAACATTTAAGGGCTGTTTATTGGGTATAGATAAGCTATAACTACACTATACAATCTGCCCAGAGAGCTGGGTCCAGGCTTGACTGTAATGGCTTTTAACTTAACAGGTGAGATTTATCCTTGTGAAAGACAAAGAAGAAAAAACTATTTGCAATAGAAGCTTAACAGTAGAACTGACAATAGTGGAGAACAGCTTAATATATTTTAAAGCAGGATTGGATTACATATACAGTGTTTTTGTAAGAGATTTAAAAGTATGCACCAATTTAAAATATGATTCTTATTGCTTTCTTAGTCTGGAATGAGATACAATGAACAGACTAAAACATTTAACAGTAAGTATACATACATTTACACACAGCTGAATTTAAGTTTTATATACATATACACAGAGTTAAAGCTAACTTATGTTTATACAGAAAGTTAAAAGTCACATGTGTGTGCACATACACACATACATTAAAGAGGAGTTGGGCGAAGTGGATGCTTTGGTGGGCCCTATTGGAAGCATGTGACTGAGCAAAACACACATGTAACAGAGTCAGTAAGAGGAATTTAGAGACAAAAATGTAAGTAAACCACGAGACTAGGCAAGGAATACCTCAGTAAATATGCAACATGGTTATCTAACCTGACCTTAGTCAAGATGGTGGAACTTGGTCACCTGACCTGCCCTTAGTCAAAATGGTGGCAGTCATGTGTTGCAGGGAGAAACCACATTTTCAGAGCTGTGGTGGGAATTTTAAACAGGTACAAGTAGTAAGAGAGACATAGAGGCTGTATAGAACATACATTTAAAACAGAATTACATATGTGTAGCCACACCATTCACACATTCTTTTATACATGAAATAGACAGGAAAATTACTCAGTGCCACCCACCATGGGGAGCAAGGGCTGGGAGTGGAACAGCTGCCTTGAATCTGGCCAATTTTGCTGGTTTCTGCAACTGTAGCAGGTGGGTGGGGATGGAGCTGCCCAGAGAAAGGAAAAGCAGATGGGCATGAGATGCCAGTTGGACAGAGTTAAGCACGGCTGGATAGAAACGTTTTTATCTGCCTGTTTGTTGATAGAAATTAGAAGGTTCCCACTTTAGGTTGTTATTTAAGGGGTACGTACGTAGGCCATTTGTTAGTGCAAAGGCAGGTAAGGTTAGAAATCTGTAAGTAAGGCAGAGCTTTTAGGGTCTGTAAAAGACATCATGGTGGTGGACATAGTTTCAGGTCTATTCTCCAATACCAAGAGCATGAGAAAGGCGAGACTCAATGCCTATGTATCTGTGAACGTCTTCAAGATAGAGCCAGAGTTGAGAGATAGGTCAAGTCTACCCTAAGACTCATCAGCTCAGAGGATGGGATCTGGGGGGGGGCGCTCTGAGCAGCCAAAGGACTACAATCTGAGAACAAGATGAGGACTACAGTCTAAGAGTGAGAAGCGAGATCTCAGGCCTCACTGTGCGGAATAACCAGAGATGAATGTCAGTGAAAGCTGACTTGGAGAAGGGGCCCTTATCATTTGTAGTGATGGATCAGGCACAGGATGTTGGAAAGTGGTCCGAGTCCAGGGTCCCTGCATGCCTTTGGCTGCCTGCCCATGGGCAGGAGGGAACACAGAGACAGCCTGGCCGAGTCACGATGCCAAAGTTATCATTCATAAAATGGGGTGGTCTGAGGCCAGTCCCACGAGGGGCAGTGGCTGGCCACCTGAGGCTGTGGTGGATCCCCTTGGTGGGTGGGAGACCACAGTGAGTAAGAGACAGATAGATACCCCATGCAGAGAGAACTGGGGTATAGAGTTTATTTAGTGGGTTATGGAGGGGGAAGTGAAGGGGAAGGGGGAGAAGAGAGAGAGGCAGAAGATGCTTCTCTAAAAGAAGGGCAGATAGAGAGAAAAAGTATGCTGAAAAGGAGGTGGGAGATCCACTTGCCTCAGCAGAAGGGGGAGGAAGGGAGAGATTGGAAGTGGGTGGGGCTTGTCTCTTAAAGGAACAGGGTACCCATGTGACAAGCAGGGCCAGCAGATTGCAACAGTGCTGGCCCAATGTTCTACACTGAAGACACCCAAGGAGGTATAGAAATGAAGCAAAAATCTGGACTTACAGTCAGTGTTAGGCAATGGAACCTACAGGTTTGGGACAGGGGACAAACCAGGTAGTAAGATATGGATTTGGGATCATCTGCAGGTGTAATTTCTATTACCCAAAGTTGCCAGCATTCTGGCAAAATGCCTAGCCACCCCAAGCACTGACACTTGCGGGTTCCATGGTCATGCATGCACCATTAAGCATTCAGGCAACTTACATAGCCAGCCAGGGTCTATAAACTCTACATGATCTATGCATGACATGCTACATAAGCCCCTGTGTGGATACGCTAGACAGCCTCTAAAAGCTGGGCGAGCTCCACATTCTCTTCCTGCAACAAGTTTCTGACAGGCCTGAGCACCTTCTTCTCTTGCTCCTTCCTCTTAATAAACTCTTAACGTGGGTTCCACTGTGTGTCTTGTGATCCATTCTCATGCCTGATAATTTCAAAAGGATTAGATGTCATGAGTTGACTGCTGATAACATGGGACAGAGATGAGGTGACCCAGGTATGATAGTGAATCTAATAAGCCTAAAGGACATAGGAAGATATGAGCCCCACACAACAAAGTCAGAAGTTACTGTGTGGACAATAAATAAGAGCACTTGCCAGGCAGTGGTGGTGCATGCCTTTAATCTCAACACTTGGGAGGCAGGCAGATCTCTGGGAGTTCAAGCACAGCCTGACCTACAAAGCAAGTTCCAGGACAGCTATGACCATTAGGCAGAGAAACCCTGTATCAAAAAAAAGAAAGGAAGGAAGGAAGGAAGGAAGAAAGAAAGAGAAGAAAAGAAATAAGAGCACTCTACTTGGTAGAAAAAAGCACTGTGGTTTTGTATTTGTCATTTTAATTAGTTTCCTTATATTCTATCTCATTCTTACAAAGAAGGTTTAAAAGATTTTTACAAATTACAAGATGATATGGTAAGACCCAAAATAGATAGGATAGGAAGCACAAAGAAGAAGCAAAGTAAGACAGTTTTTGAAACTGTAAGCAAAATAAGTGTGCTAAGCACTGGCATTAGGCTGTCGCGTGCACACTTTGTGTCATGAGTTCACTTTAAAGAGCTATGGCAGCCAAAACCAAAAGTAAAAAGAAAAAAATACTGAAAACAAGAGTCCCAATACAATAAGAATGTTCAGAGTCCAGGCTGGGGACATGGTTCAGTGTTACAGCACGTGTTTACCCAACGTGTACAAACCTGGTTTGCACACCTAGCATACCCAGAGCAAAAGAAAGGGAAAGATCATAGTTCAAATGCTCCAGAGAAAAGTAGACTCGCTTGTTATTTCAGTCTGAACGAAGTATTTTCCAAAGGCACGGTAGACTGTAGTTGACAATGGCTACTGCTGTGTAAAATCACAGTAAGCAATTTCAGCTTTACATGGTTTCATGTGAATCCTTGCTGCTGAGCCCTACGTCCCACTCTGCAGAAGCAGTTAGAGACAAAGCAGTGTGGTCCTGTTTCTGTGATGATATGGGTTAATCTGGGACTAGATTTGGAGCTATGGAAGACCTGACAGGCTCTCAGCAATTCCCTAAGAGCTGTATTTCTCTTACAACTGAGCTTTCCATAAAAACCAAACAGCAAAGCTCAAGGTCACGGCATCTGGTCACAACTAGAGTACAGTTATCCTAGGGCCAGTCTAGAATACATAGTGTGTGTGTCTGTGTGTGTGTGTGTGTGTGTGTGCACGCATGTGTGTGTCTATGTGGTGTATGTAAATCTCCTAAATATGCCACACGTGATAGGAGGACCTTTGTACTTCTGCAGCAAAGCCAAGCTTCTACCTCAGCAAGTGAGTCTTCAGATTCTGCACAAAATTAACGGCCAATAAAGCCTCCCCATCCAGGCTGGCCATGTTTCACAGCAGCTAGGGTTTCTAGAAGCATTATGTTCAGGGTGAATTCTTGCTCTGTGCCCTAGGGTCCCTAAATAAAGAAGGAACTCAAGGGAAAATGAGGCTAATGGAAGTAGGAAGGAAACACCAGCCAATAAACAGTGTGTGTACTGAAATATATTTATTAGTGAAAAGATGGTTGAAAGGTGGGGGAAGGAGTTGTCCAGTTTGCTCCTGGAAACCAGAGGGCAGAGCACCTTCATTAATTCAGCCAGATCATGCAGAAATATCTTCTTTATGTTGCAAGCTACATACGGTCTCCTCTTGGAGAGCAGCCCCTATTCAGCGTGTGCTGTTCCTGGGGGTTATCTTAACCCAGAATGAAACGAAAAGTAGTTCAGGAGAGTCTCTTAGATGGGGGTGCAGACTACATCCTTTTATACCATTTTATACATAAAGTTTAATTGCTCCAAAAATCTCTGAGTTGCTAGCTGACCCCTCAAAACCCCAATGTTCGATGGGGACAGGAAGCTCATTCCTAGTCTTCTCTTACAGATTGAGGGGAGGGCAGCCTAGCTGAGCTAACCAGCTGCTGACTGCTGCTCCTTGAGTTAAGAAGAAGAAACACATGTTACAATGTAAGTGAAAAGGGTAAGGGTGTCCAGCGTCTCCACTCCTCAAGCATCAAGTTGTCTAAGTTATCAGCTCTGCTGTGCCCAGCGATGGTCTTGCCCTCTAGAAACTTCCCCACCTGCTTTCAGTGACTGTTCCAAATCTTAGACAGGAAATCCCAGAGCACATCAAAAAACTCAATTGATTTAGGGCAGAACCAAAGCTAGTGCAATAGAATGCTTCTATTCATTTCCAAGTACAGCAAAGTCCAAGAGGCTTTATTAGGAGCCTTACTGTTTACAGCCAAGCACAGGCTGCATCATGGCTCCAATGCCTGAGTAGGCTGTGCTCTCAATGAGAATAACCTTCTTCCACTACTGCAGTTCTGGATCTGCCAAAAAAAATTGATCTCCACCCTCACCAGCACTAATACGCTAACCTACATGCCTAAGACAGCAAAGCAACTGATTTTGCACAAGCAACATATTCTTGTGCTTTCACTTGTGTTTGGATGTCATAGTCAGGGTTTCTATTGCTGTAAAGAGACACCATGACCACAGCAACTCTTATAAAGGAAAACATTTAATTGGGGTGGCTTACATTTTCAGAGGTTTAGTCATTATCATCATTGCGTGACATGGTGGCATGCAGGCAACAAGGAAATAAACTGAAACACGAAGTACGGCTTGAGCATATATGAGCCCTCAAAGCCCACCTCCACAGTAACGCACTTCCCCCAACAAGACCACACCCACTCCAACAAGGCCACATCTCCTAAGAGTGCCGCACTATTTGGGGGCCATTTTAATTCAAACTACCACAGTGTGTGTGTGGTGTGTGTGTGTGAGAGAGAGAGAGAGATTGGTGACTTGAGTGTGTACACGTTTGTGGGTACACATGCATATGATGTGGGTGCAGGTGGAAACCAGAAGCCAACATTGTGTATCTCTTCAATACCCTACATCTTTATTTTCGTTCCAGTCTCTCATGGAAACTGAACCTGCAACCAGGAGCTCCTGAAATCCACCTGTCTGCCTCTCCACCACAAGGATTGCATGGACATGCCACTGCATCTAGTTTTTGATGTATGATCTGAACTTGGTTCCTCAAACTTGTTCATCAGATACTCTTCTGGCTGAGCCATCTCCCCGGCTCCCTTTTTATTTTCTTAGAGGAAACAATGGTGACATTGATTAATCAACTGCTAGATCTGAGCTTTCCAAATATCAGCAGGCACTTAGAGAGCTATCTTAGCTTGGTATATTTCAGAAATATACTTTCTGAACTTAAATAGTAACTTAAGTCAAAGAGAAAATTCTAGAAACCTATTAGGCTTCTCATAAGATACAAACTGGGCCATTTTATTATTTTTTATAATGACTCTTAATGGTCGTTCAAATGCAAGCTGTTTGGTGACATTCAGAAACTTTGCAGCAGTGACCTTTTCTGACTGGTTGGTAGTCCTCAGCAATGGCCAGGAGTTATGTGCATGAAACCACTTTCAAACCAAAAGGACCACAGTGGTGCACGCTGTTTGAAGGCTTATTGGTAACGCAGAATTTCTCCCACATGGCCCAAACCCCTCACGTTTGCTTCAATAGCTGAAAATTTGGTGATTACACAAGTTGTATATGGTGGGGACACTTGACAGAATCTTTTCCCACACTCACTGTTGTTTTCATAGTCTGCTTCTGCAGCCTGCTTGGTGATCTGGCCAAACAAACTCCAGCAGAGGGAGCTTAGTCACCAGAAGCTTAGCAATAGGGTCCCCATGCCAAATTCTAGTGCAGTGGTGGAAGGAACTCTTGAAACCAGGACGACCTAAAGGCAATGTTGAGAATGGCCTGTCCCAACTGTGAAATAAGAACCAAACCCTGGGAAACAAAGAGCTTGGAGCTGGTTCACTGGGCCAAGCAAACAAGAGGAGCAGCATTTGGATCACCAGCGTACAGATAAATACTAGACAGGCTTGGCAGCCCACCTGTAACGCCAGCGCCTAAGAGAGGGACAAAAAGGATCCCAGGGAAGTTTACTAGTGAGACAAGGCAAACCAGCATGTGCCAGGCTCATGTGACAGAACTTGCCTTCATAAAGTGGGAAGCAATCAAAGAAAGCACCAAACATCACCTGTTGGCTTCCACAGACATCCATACATCCATATTCATATGTGTGCCTACAGGCATGAGAACATACATGAATACATATCACATATACATGCAAATAAATAAAGTTTTCTCTTTTAAAATAATCAGAATCTACAGTGATAGATACTTTCTTTTCCTAAGCCAAATTGATCTTGTTTGGTGCTATCTGGCAAACAGGAAGTGTATTCATTGTAGTACTGGCCTCTTATTGGCCTGTGCCCTTGAGAGACAGGCCACGCCCACTCCCTTCCAGCTTCCAGCCTCTGACCCCAATTCTCTCCCCCTCTTCCTGTCCCGCTCTTACTGGAGCAGCTGCTGCTTCCCTTCCCTCTCCCCCTTTCTCTCTCTCTCTCTCTCTTTCTATCTCTATCTCTTTATCTTCTTTTCTTCTCCCTCCATCACCCATCTAATAAATGTTTAACTCTGCATGGCGTGCCTATCCGTCTCTCTCTTGTCCGTCCCATACCACCGCACAGCCCTGCCGCCCGCCTGCCGCAGCACCCATGTGGTCTCAGGGACCTGCAGCAAGCTGCTGGCACTTTCTTTCTTAAAAAAGAACAACATTTGGTGCCGTAAGACTCGGGGAATCGCAACTGAGGATTTTTGGATTTTTTTCTACAACGACTTGACCCACATGCCACGTGTTTCATCACCGACTTCTGATGGTGAGTTTTTCCATTCTAGCCACCTTAACCATTTCCTTGAACCCGAGGAGTTGTCTGGTTGAGCTCCCGGCAACCCCCTGGAGTTCTTGGAGACACAGGGACTGCCCCCAACCATGGTCTTCAATTTGCTGACATTCACCTGTGGATTGTTTTCCTCAGCTTTAATTGTGTTTGGAATGGCCCGGGGCCAATCCACCCCACAACTGAGAGACCAGGTCGCTCAGATCATTCTTTCTCTCTTTTTTTCCACTTCTTTCCTTTTTTTTCCCTCATAAAAGGCTGCTCAGAGGTCTAACCTTCCCACCCATGGTCTTTGACCTTTGAGGGGACGCCCTCCCATGGGTCTTGGAAGGTCGCCGTGGATTCACACCCCGTCCACAGTCGAGGGACGCCTCACTGTGCACACATAGTGGTGTTTCGTGGGTTTACACAATTTCTGCTGTGGGTAGCAGCCATCCATGTCTGTCTAAAATTCCTGCCGGTTGTTTTTTAATTCCAGCCGTGGCATGGTGCAGTCTTTTCCGGTTGCAACCTTTTGCTCCCCTTTGCGGTTTGTGCCAGAGCGGCTCAGCCACAGGGCAGATCACACATCTAGGTCTCTCTTATTAAGCTAAAAATCCCTGCATCTCAAAATTATAACTTTTCCATACAACATGTGACCACACCATTTTCTCTGGGGTTGGGGTCAGGTGACTTCATCACCATCTTGGCTGAGAGCCAGGTCCGGTGACCAAGTTCCACCATCTTTACTGAGGTATTCCCTGCCTAGTTCTCCAGTGTTAACTTTCTTACCTTACCACCGAGCCAGGTCAGATGACCAAGTTCTCCCATCTCTACTGAAGTATACCCTGCCTTGTCCCCCGGTTTACTTATTTATTTTTTTTTTCACTAAATTCCTCTTGACTCTGTTACATGTGTTTTATACAATAACATGCCTTTTGGTAGGGCCCACCAAAAGGCATCCACTTCATCCAATTCCTGTTCACTCTCTCTGTGTATGATCATACATGTAACTTAAATGTACCTATACTTAATGTTATAATTGTTCATTACATCTCATTTCAGACTACAAAAACCATAAGTCTCATGTTTTAAGCTGGTATGTACTTTTAAGTTTCTTACAAAATATATTAAACTGTTCTTTACTATTGTCAGTTCTGCCATTACCCTTCTATTGCAAGCAGTTTTTCCTCTTTCTGTCATTTTACGAGTGTAAATCTTACCTGTTAAGTTGGGAGCCAATGTGGTCAAGCTCAGACCCATATCCCCAGGCAGATTCTAAACTGTAGTTACGCCTAATAAACAGCCCTCAACTGCTCAGAGATCTGAGAAATATGACATTTATTAAAAAACCTTTTCATAACAAAAAGAGACAGGTTGGCTTCTGACAGCGAAACTCTACTTCCTGCAAATAAGACAGATGGACACAGAACAACGTCCATCCACAATTCGCTGTAACTGCCAAGTGCTAAACGTTGGGCAAAACTGCCTGTCATCTAAACTGAAGATCTCCTGATGTGGACAGAATGGAGGGTATCAACAGCCTAGCTGCTCAGGTCAAGGTAGGCCTGTCTTCCTACAGATTTCTTAGCCCACAGGATCTTTTGCAGCCTGGCAGGCCCTGCACTAAACAGCAAAAGGCAAATGCGACCTTCAGTGACCATGGAGGATCCTAAAGAGGAGTAGCTCCAGATGCCAACCAAGTAAGTTCTCTGTCATTTTTTAATCAGTAACTCAAGTAAAATTTTATCCTTCTCAAAGATCTCTGATGTGGTTTGATAGCTAAAAGGTTTTCTCAGTTTAAAAGAACAACCTTACCAAACAAGTTTCAGATCAAATTTCTCTCTCATGATGCCTTCCATATTCTTAAAAATGTTTTTCATTATACAAAAATATCTGTCACAGTCATTCTGACATAAATATGCTATTGTTTATACAATGTATATGTCTAAAACTTCTGTTTTCATAAACCCAAAGAATTCTTGTGAATTCCAGGGAGCCGAATTGAAGGATCCACCTTAAGACAGGTCAGATACATCCCCCTCCTCCCCAGTGTATCTCCTGGTCCTAAATTTTTTCCTTAATTTAACTTTGTCCTCTGTTCTGCCAATACCTCAAGACAGGTATAAGAAACACCAAACATCTCCATACCACAGACACCGGACAAGGGCAAAGAGACCAGCCAGCCGGGGTGACATCACCGACCCGCCGCCCGTGCCCAGCCTTCTCAGGTTCCCTGCAAAGATGATGCCCACAAATAAGCCGGAAGCAGTCTTGAGAATCTGCCGCCCCAATTCCTTCAACCTGTGGTGCCTAATCACTCTGGCTTTTTTATTCTAAAAAGAGTTGGGAATGTAGTATTGGCCTCTTATTGGCCTGTGCCCTTAAGAGACAGGCCACGCCCACTCCCTTCCAGCTTCCAGCCTCTAACCCCAATTCTCTCCCCCTCTTCCTGTCCCGCTCTCACAGGAGCAGCGGCTGCTTCCCTTCCCTCTCCTCCTTTCTCTCTCTCTCTCTCTCTCTCTCTCTCTATCTATCTCTTTATCTTCTTTTCTTCTCCCTCCATCACCCATCTAATAAATGTTTAACTCTGCATGGTACGCCTATCTGTCTCTCTCTTGTCCGTCCCATACTGCCGCACAGCCCTGCCGCCCGCCCGCCGGAGCGCCCATGTGGTCTCAGGGACCTGCCACCTGCTGCAGCACCCATGTGGTCTCAGGGACCTGCAGCAAACTGCAGCAAGCTGCTGGCACCCTCTTTTTTAAAAAAGAACAACAGTCATGGCCATTTTCCCTCATAGAATCAGAGCTAGAAGGTTTATGAGGTAGTTTATAAACTGTGAAGGGGCCATTTATCCCCCAAGTTGTCCATGGCATTGACTTCACCCTTCTATTTGGGGCCAGTGTTCTGAGAAGGGTGCAGCAGGCTGGAGAAGTCATCCCCTCCCTCCCACCAAGGTGTCTTGCATCATTTTGTATAGGGTGTGGTGTGGTTTGGATAGTAAGTCTTTACTGCCCACATATAACATGAACATGGTTTCCTCTAGCAACATTGCTCCTTGTTTGCCTTCTGGGGTGAAATACATCACCATTTCATGGTACTCCATAAATCCCATGGTATAAGCAAAGGACACCAGTTCATCTCGATGCCCTGCCACCCAGATTAGCTTGAGGAACTCTGCTGGCTGCCTGTCATGCAGTGCATGCCTCTGCTGCTGTGGTAGACTTCATACCCTGAGCATTCTCTTCCATCTCTTGCTTCTATTTGACCTCTTAATCTTGAACCTACAGTGCACTTCTCATAAAGCTGCTTAACCCCTTATTCCTCCTTATAGTTCTTCTCTACAAGAGAACATGATGGGAATATAGAGGAGACTTTGTAGCTTAGATTATTTGGGGAACTTAGGGAAATCAGGTTTCTTTAACTAATATTAAGACTGTAGATCCATTATGCAGAAACCAGTTCCAAATGTGTGTGTGTGTGTTTCTGTGTCTCTGTATATGTCTCTATGTGTCTTGTGTCTATGTATATGTCTGTATGTGTTTATTTGTGTTTATGTGTGTATGTTTGTGTGTCTGTATATATGTGTATGTGTTTGTGCCTGTGTGTGTGTGTCTGTGTATGTGTATGTGTTTCTGTGTCTCTGTATATGTCTCCTTGTGTACATGTGTATGTGTGTGTCTGTCTGTGTGTGTATATGCCTGTATGTGTTTGTGCTTGTGTATGTGTTTGCGTGTGTTTGTACATGTGTCTGTACATAAGTCTGTGTGTGTGTCTATGTGTGTGTTTGTGTGTGACTGTAACTGTGTTGAGGGTGCCAAGGGTGGTACAGATGTTAAATTGCACAATGTGAACTTAAGAATGGTTCATCCTTATGTATTATCAGATACCTTGGTTATCGTTACTAGAAAACTTGGTCTTTCTTGTTATAATGAGAAACAATCATTAATTATAAATAATCTCCAAAGAAAGAATAGAGGGGTTACCATTTAATCGGAAGTGAAACAAATTGTAGTTTCCCCCAAGGAGAGATTCAGGCTGGTACAGGAATGGCAACATACAAAATATAAGGAGACTTGAAAAGAATACAGGAAAAGGGGCATGCCTACAATCTTCACAATTTGTTGAGATCCTGTGCTGTTCATTCTTTTCAAGCCCCTCCAGAATGGGTTCTCCGGGCAGAGAGAAACATCCATTGGATACCTGCATAGGCCAGATTCTATTCTTCAACTAATCAAAGCAGCATACACTAAGTTATCAACAATCCCTAGAGGTAAAGAGCAGCCCTGGCCTTAAAGGAGTGGTTACAGAATACACACAGAAAGCAAACAGTAAGCGCTGGTCTTGTGCCAAGAGATGTGATCAACAACAGCCCATTGGGACAGAGAGGGTGGGGTAGACCTGCCAGGACCAGGTGGACTAGCTTAGAGAAATGCCGTAAGACTTAAAGATTTGAGGCTTGACCTTGAGTGACAATTCTTCACTGAAGGTCAGTGTTCCCTTAAGAAGTTTATGAATGGAAATTTGCAGGTCAGTGAACCCTATGATTTCGCCTTTGTTGGGATGAGGCTTCAGGGATTTCATCAGATCCTCAAATGGATGACTGGGATGGTGAAAAGCCACTCCCTTACAAGCAACTGAATAAGCAATAAGAGAAATAAAATAAAATAAGTGGCCAGTAAATAAGAAAATGTTGAGGAAATGAACAAAACCTATTTAAACAGAAGTAGTAGCCCCACATCCATATAAGTAAGGTCAAGAGATTGAACTGGGATAACAGAAGGAAATGGGAAAAAAGATTTAACTGTCAGGATTATCCTGTGGGCTCTGTTCAAGGGACCACAGTAACCTGGGCTTTAAATGGTTAAGCTGACGACTCTATGCACGCAATAAAAGTTAGCGAGTCTGACGTCATAGAGAACCTAAATCCGGGAATGAGGTCAAAAAATGAGCTGAGCTGGTGACTGTAGCCAGGAAATCAATATGCAGGATCCAAGACATTCTTTTAGGAAAACATCTAAAATATAGTCACTTTAATTGTTAAGCAGTTTGGGATAGAGGTGGAGGAAGAAAGAACCAAGAATAACTGAGAGTTCTTCATCTGCCTGACTGTAGAAATGAGGAACACTGGAGAGCCTTTTTATTCAACATCACCCAGCATCTGTTGTGCCCAAGAAGAGAATCAAAGAGGTCTCCAGTCTTGCTCTTCCTGCCCAGCATCTGTCTTCCAACATAGACAACTGATCCCACCTAACTTCTTCCTGCCCAGTGTCTGTCTTCCAACCTAGACAACGGATCCCACCTAACTTCTTGGGGTACTCGGCACTGTCAGCTAGCTCGAGGCTGTATCATTTCTGTTTGTTATTAGAAATCTTTCTCTGAATGACGTTACCGCGTTGTGATAAGGAGACAAGCAAGGACATGAACATTCCACATAGATAAAAACAGCCTGGCTTCTCCAGTGCTCACAGCACTCTAGCTTCATTAGGCTCCATGCTGTTTCATTAGAGCCAATGCCATTTACGTTTTTATGTTCACTTCAAGGCTATTTGTTTTGACAAAGGATTTTAAGAAAAGGCAGTCAGAAATTTCTGGGTTTTATTTAACTTTATAACCATCTAATTTACTCCCCAATAAAGAGATAACTAAGCATTTCTGTTACATCACTAAAATGCTCTTTACATAATTTTGAAATACAATATAAGATTCTACAAGGAGGAAATTAGTACCAAGGAAATGCTGAGCCAGCCGTCTAGCTTTGGTGGCAAGGTCTAGGGGCTGCACACCTCCTTCTTTACGGACACGCTTATGCTGTATAACTCTGGAAGGTGCTCCTTCCATTGCTGTGTTGGTACTTCCCTGAGAAAGTGTGACTCTGACCCTACCACACACCGGGCAGGAAAGGAGCTGATCAGAGCTGGTAGTCAGGAATAACGGTGATTAACAAAGTGTGGGGTGACTCAGGGGTAAGGAAGAATGAGGATGTGGACTTGGAAGACTTGTCTTAGGTTGGGCTTGGTGGCTCACGCCTTTAATCCCAGCACTTGGTAGACTAGAGGCAGGTAGATCTCTGTTAGTTTAAGGCCAGCCTGGTCTACCTAATGAGTTCCAGGACAACCAGAGCTACATAGTAAGACTCTGTCTTGAGAGAGAGTGGGGTGGAGGGAGAGAGGGAGACAGAATTTGCTCTTTTCTCCCAAAGATGACTCTAGTAGATTCAAATAGACCACTGTCTGATTTGCCATCTCATAATTCAAGCCAGTGTTCATCCTAACATATTTGTTCAATGTTGCTCTCAGACAGGTAGGAATTTCTCCCTATGTCTCTTGGTATAGCTGATCTCAGAGGCAACTTAGCGCCTGCCTGTTCCTGGAACTTCTTTCTGTTTATCTGAGGCTCTTGTACTGGTATCTTCTCTCTCCCACCCAGCCAACAATAGCTGTCCAACACCGCCTCCATCCAGACCCCTCTGCAGACAGAAAGTCATTAGGCTTGCTCCTCAGGCCCCACCCTCCACAGCCTGATCATCTGATGCAGGTGATGGTAACATGTCTTTTCTCTTCCTCAGTGCAGCCCCAGTTCCTAGGCAGGGCATTCCTGAGTGCTCACATGTAAAAATGTGCCTGGCGTGTTCTGAAGGAAAGAAACAAAACCATTTTTAGACAGATTCAGAACCATCTCCCATTGCAATGGAAAGAGAATACGCAGCTATATGATTACTGGTTTTGGTTTAGTTTTTTTAGCAGAAGGAACAACATGGACCTGGTATGATGGTGCAGGCCCACAGCCCCGGATCTTCAGAAGTTTGAAGCCCCACTAGGGAACATGGCAAGACCTTGTCATAAATTAATTAAATAAATAAATAAGAAGAAAAGAGACCAGACAATGATCCCACTGGGAAAACGCCTCGAATACAATAAGCTGAGAAATGTGTTTGGAGGGTTTTGTAGAGAAGAAAGTAGATGGAAGAAATTGCCACTTGTCTGTCAGAGGTTCTGTCCTGGCACGGCTGTGTGCTGTGTGCAGATTGCACTTGGACATGAAGGCTGGCTCCTTCGTATGGCCTGTGACAACAGCTGGTCTGTGCTTCCAGAAACAACCCTGCAAGTCATATACTCTGAAATTCAGATCCAGTAATTAAGCTTCTTGGGTCATTCTCTGGGCATACAGGCTTGAAGTCCTTTGCAGGACAGGGTAGGGGTTACCATCATAAGCATATACATGTAATGTGTATATACATACACACATATATCATTATATTTGCAGGGTGGGTGGGGGTTACCATCATAAGAAAATATATATACATATGTGTGTATACATATATACATACATCATTACAATAACAATTGCCATCATAAGTATATACTTGTGTGTGCATATATTATTATATTTGCAGAGTGGGGATTGTAACATGAGGGCCTGGTTGGTTTCTGTCCTCCCACCAGGTCCCACAGTCATTAGGTCCCAGAGAAAATCACACAGAGGTCTCCAGAAGATTATAAACTGATTGGCCCATTAGCTCAGGCTAAGTATTAGTTTTTATAAGTTATATTAACCCATTATTCTTATCTATGTTAGCCACATGGCTCAGTACCTTTTTCAGTGGGGCAGGTCATATCCTGCTTCTTCGGTGGTCTGGGCAGGAGTGCCGAGAGAGCTTTCTGCTTTCCAGAATTCTCCTATTCTCCTTGCTCCACCTGTACTTCCTGTCTGGTTGTCCCACCTATACATCCTGGCTAATGGCCAATCAGCGTTTATTTAAATCATGATTGACAGAATATAGACAATTCTCTGGCACCAGGGGATTACCATCATAAGTATAAGTGTGTGTGTGTGTGTGTGTGTGTGTGTGTGTGTGTGTGTGTGTACCATTATGTTTATAGGGTGGAGTGGGGATTGTCATCTCAAGTAAATTCATGCATATGTGTGTGTAGATACATATATATGTGTCATTATATTTGTAGGGTAGAGTGGGGTTACCGTCATAAGTAAATACATATACATGTGTGTGTGTGTGCGATTATATTTAGAAGAACATAGGTTGAGGCAGGAGAGTAGCATGATGAAGCATTTTCTTGTTTAGTGGAAGCTTTTGCTTCTGCTTCTTTTCCTGACTGTGAAGTCAGGACCCCTATACTTTCTTTCACAATACAGACTAAACAGAGTTTCTTTTATTTATTTATTTTTTATCATGGCGCCCAAGTAGCTCATAATACCCTCTAGAAGGCAATAAATACCCACCTGAACTGCTAGTTTTTCTCACAAACATCTGGCAAGTTTGGGGGGCCTCTTAACTATTGGATTTCCATATAAAATGCATTTTCTGTTTAAATCTTTTATTTATGATACTTTTGTGAAAATACAAACCAGTGGAATAAATTCTGAAGCAGAGATTTTGGCAGAAGAAAAAGTGGGGTTTTTATTTGCAATTTTCACAGCATGGCTATTTTAATGCAGAGGAGACAGGCAAAACAATTAAAAAGATTGTCTATGGACTCAGAGGGAAGAAAAAGAAAAGCCTTTAGTTAAGTAGGTACAAAAGAAACATTTCCTCAAACATACGATTTATCCTTCTCCCAGAACAGAAGGATACATGACCACGCTCTCTAACGAGAAGGCTGCGTGAAGTGGTTGCTGAGAAACTTATCTTTACTTTTAGTTCTTAGAAACCACTGATATTTCAGTGATAAGGTACAAGCACTGAGGAAAATGTTCTCCACACACATTCCTGTGGGATCTAAAACAATACACTTGGAGCTGAATATCAAATTTGTTATGCATTACATGAAAGGGACACTGCTCTAGCTTCATTTCTGCTGCTGTGATAAACTGACACACAGCAGTGCAAGGAGGAAGAGTCTGCTTGGGTTACACTTTTGGATTAGAGCCCATCATTGTCAGGAAAACAAGGGAGAGGGACTTGAACAGCTGTTCACATTGTACCCACAGTCAAAAGCAGAAAGAAGAAATCCACATGTGCTGTTCCTGCTCAGTCCCTTCTCTACTCTTACACATTCCCTGCCTAGGGAGTAGTGCTTCCTGTAGTAGACTGGATTTTCCCACATCAGTTAGCAATCAAGACAATGCCCCACAGACAGACCATCGGCAAACCTGATCTAGACATCGAGATGTCTTCACAGATCATTCTACATTGTGACAACGTAATAATTAAAACTAGACATCACAGATACATTTATTGATAGCCTGATTATCTGTGTGACAATATGAAAGTTCCATGACTTCTCGGAGCTTTGGGTACAGTGGATATATAAACCAACAACCACTCAGCTCTGCACTCAGGGAGAGAGAATAGAGAAAAGCACATGACATCCTGGAGTGGTGTCTGGCTGTCTGACAGACAGTAGAAGTTCAACAAATGGTGATTTTTTTTCTCATTCTATCTTGAGAACCTTTTTCCCTGTCTTATAGAGCAAAACTACTAAGAAACTGAGGTAGACAGTCACATCTATCTTAAAATAGTATTTATCAGGGAAATCTTTGAAACTAGCTCTTTGTCTTGGTTACTTTTTTATTGTTGTCATAAAGCAATATGACCAAGGCAACTTATAAAAGAAAGCATATAATTGGGTTACAGTTTCCAGGGGTTAGAGTCTATGACAGCAGCATGAATGAACAGCAGAGCGCTCACATTTGACTGGCAAGCAAGAGACAGAATACAAGACATGGCATTTCATGTCTTTAGAAACCTCATGTGGCACACGTCTTCCAATGAGACCACACCACCTCATCCATTCCAAACAGTTCTACCAACTGGGGGCCAGGGGGTCACTCTCACTCAAACCACCACACTCTTCATATCAGTTTGCATATATGCAAAATGGAAATTATACAGCTTGTCTTACCTACTCTGTAAGGTGCTGTGACATATTTGAAAAATGTACAGTACTGAGAAAAAACTCAGTGAGATGGGAAATTCTGACTGACATTTAAAAGCCTGGATTCTAGTCATGTGACCTTCTTCAGGCTCCTAAGTGTCGCTGTTCATCATTTCCCTTACATTCAATGCAGTCAATGATAATTACATTACTTTCCAGGTGTCCTTACATAGTATTGGTTATAATAGGGATGTGGTACACCCTTTTTTGGTGTAGGAGGGTCCTTCTGTATTTGGGTTGCTTTTATTGGTTAATAAAGAATCTGCCTTGGCCTTCTGATAGGGCGGGACTTAGATAGACAGGATAAAGAGAAGAGAATGCTGGGAAGGGAACAGAGCCAGAGAGAGCCGCCTGCCATGAAGCCCGCCAGGTCACACACGCTGAATCTTTCCGGGTAAGCCACGACTCGTGGTGACACACAGATTATTAGAAATGGGTTAAACAAATATGTGAGAGTTAGCCAATAAGAGGCTAGAGTTAATGGGCCAGGCAGTATTTCAATGAATACAGTTTCCTTGTAATTATTTCGGGTACACACCGGGAGTCGGGTAGCACAAGGAGCCCTGCGCCGGGAACCAGGCACTGGGAACGCAGCCCGAGCCCCTCATTACAACACTTTTTTACCATTATCTCTCTAAATCCTCATACTTATGAACTGTTAGTTTTGGTTCCTCCATCTACCACATAAGGAAAATCCTCTGTCTCCATTGAAAGCTAGCAGAGAAGTCAAGTGGTACACTGACCTGCTATAAATAGAAGGTGATCTGCATTTCCAGAATCCACACAAGGAATAGGCAGCAACAGAGAGCTGTGTGGAAGTGAGGAGCACAGTGGACCTTTGCAGTCACAAATGGAGCATCAAAAGCACTGCAGAGGAGGAAAAGGTTGAACCTCCCACCTTTCCCCATTTTCAGTTCTCTTCACCATGTTTCTGTTGTGACGAGATGAGCAAGGACTCAGGGTTAGTAACGGAAGGCTCCAGCAAGGTAGAACATCACCACATCCATTTAAATGTCCGTGGCTGGACCCTTTGAACAAAAGATAAACATTTTTAAAAGTGTGCCAGCATATGTAAATGTTTCACATGACATGAACGATTCAGAACTGAAAACCCCCTAAAACAGAGGAGCCTGTGAATTTCTGTGCCATTTGACAAGACTGTGCAAAGTTGTAGAGTCATGACTGGACAGGGGACGTGGCATGATTCAACAGTTGTACACAGAGAGACCTTAGCAAGACCTGTTTGCTCAGAGTCTTCAGAGGTAAGGATTCCTTTAGGGAGCCTTTAAAGTTTTCACCTTTAAGACTCCCTTTCAGGGGTTCAGTTAAAGACACCACGGATAGCTAAAGCGGGGGGGCTAGAATTCTGAGGGTAAAAATCTGAGGGGTAAGAAATCTACTTGCAACAGGAATCATCTGTCCATGTTTCTTTATTCTTCTCTCTTCAATCCATCATTTCTCATTGTTCACCAGTTACTTGTTCTCCTTGTTCTATATTGTTCTTAGCTCTACATCGTCCCTCCTTGTCCCTAGTTCTACCCGTAACCAATGTTCCCAGTCATGTATATCCTTAAAACCAGCAAGTCCCCAGCCCTAGCAGGTTCCAGGGCCAAAATTCGTTTGCCCCTTAGAAAACCAGATAAGTGTTTTCGCGCACACACACACACACACAGATAAATGGGAGTGACTAGTACAACATCCGGTGAACTCCTTAATGGAGAAAGTTAGTTAAGAAAAGAATTAAATCATCAAGGTTTATTTTTAGTAAAATTATGAATAGGGCATGGATTGTATTTTAAATCAGTGTGCCACTTCTTTTCTCCCATCAAGCATAGAATCAGGTAACCAAGCAACCTATGTAAACAGTCAGGAGGAGACTGATGGGTCTTGATCAGATAGCACACACCACAGATGCTGCAGTTTGTATGGACCTAGGTCTGGAGTTAGACTTACTGCTCTAGGCAGTAAAAACAAAGAAGGGACCCAGGCCTCTAGATTGTTAGTTCTGGCCTTTCTGGTCCTGGGGTAAAACCAGAGCAGCAGCTTGGGCAGGTAGTAATTCTATGTCCTTGGAGATCTGTGAATACCTTAAGTGGGATGCTCTATGCCTGGACCCAAATGCCTGCTGATAAAAATAATTGCAGGAAGGCAGATCTGTGTTTACCTAGGAGAGAGGAACAAGACCTGGCCAATGAAAAACTGTTTTTACACGTAGCCCAAAGGCATAGGAAACAGTTCTGAACTAGGGAATTAATTCCCAAATATGTAACAGAGAGATCAGCTACAGGAAAAAAACACAGCAAAGACAGCCACTTTATTCACAAAGGAATAACGCCAAAAAGCCTTGCCTTTTGGCTTAGCTTTTATCAGTTCCCTTAGTTCTGATAAGTCTCATGAAAAGATGGCTGAGCAGTTACTATATAATGTTGTGGCTTGTAGCAGATTCCATTAGTGTAGAGTAGATACCTCTCTCATTAGGGTCTTATGAGGTGCAGAAGAAGGTCAAAAAACCTCATGGCTTGCCTCAGAAGACAGTGGGAGAAGGTCAGAGATACCTTCTTGCTGCTGATGTTTCCCCAAATGCAGAGGTGCCATACTTTCGGGGTGCTACATCCTGAACACCACCACCCAAAGACTTGGAACCTGGCTTTCTTCCTCTTCTTTGCCCTCTGTCTTCCCTTCCAAATCCTCACACGTAACATTTATATGTGTTTATAGTTCTTCATTAAACATGCTGCTGTCGTTTTTACCAATACTCATTCCTTAATTTATATTAGAACCTCACATAAGCACAGAGATACTGTCAAGGCTGAGGCAGGAGGATAACTGCAAGTTTGAAGCCAACCTGGAAGACACAGGGGGTTCTAGATCAGCTTGGCCTGCAGGGTAAGATCCTGTCTCACAAAATTAAAATAAAATAAAATAGGTAGAAAAGCAGAACGAAGTATGCACATGAGCACATCCATCCCTCACTTCTGACCACCCCTGGGCTCCCCAGCTCCTTACAGTTCAAGAGACACTTGGGTAGCAGAAACTGATAGGATTATTGTAATTAAAATACAACTGATGAAACTTCTACTCAAACATGACAGGCTAAATAAGTACATTTCTCTTCATTTGTCCTCAAATTCTATTAAAATGATGGTCATGCATAAATTGTGAGAATTGGGAAGTAGATGGTCTGTGACAAATGACCAGAAAAAGCTAAAGCTTAAACTAAGAGGAAAGGTGGCTGTGTCACCCACTCCAGAAAATTTAAGAAATGTAGTCATAAGCCGTGCTTAATGGTGCACGCCTAAAGCCCAGGCACTGTGGGAGGCAAAGACCTTTTTGTGACCCTACAAAGAGGAAGAGTCTCCCTGAAGCCTGGACTCCACCTTTCTGTCCTCAGCTTGAGACTGAGGGAAATCACAAGTCCCTTCACAGTCTTGCTACTGAGTGCCATCGTGACTCAAGAACCACTGATGATTTACTAACAGGCTTTCCGTGGCTAGATTAAGGAGACAGCCCCCGAACCCAGCATGAGGGCGGCAGACAGGAAGTCGGCCCCAGAATCTTTCCCAGGTAATCAACTAACTGGGACCAAGTATTCAAATGTCTGAGCCTATTGGACCATTTTCATTCAAACGACCACAGAATGGAAGCTAACCTACACTTCCCAAGTTCTAAGATTAGAGGTAGGTGCCACCACACTCAAGTATTTTGTGTTTCTTGCAACTAAAGACCTATACATTTCAGACACCAGCTCAAACATGGAAGTCCTTAAGGAAGACCTCATATCAAACACATGCCTATAAAACAGCAGTATCCACCATCGTGTTTGAGTCCCATGCCACAGAAGTCAAGAAAGCTGAGTTATGACTACTACTATGTTAGCAACAGGACCTGTTAGGAATTTTTTCTAACGCGAGCTCTCTGCCAACGCAAAAATCCCAATCAAGCCAAATCACAACAAGCCAAATTAAAATATATCCAGGTTTAATGGGATCCTTGTGGAGCCGGGAGACCACAAACGTGACCACAAGAGAGGAGAGGGGGGTGTCACGTGATTCTCCTTTGGGAACTATCTTTAATACCCTGTGGGAGTGGTCCTGGACCCCCGCCCCCCAGAGAGGGGTCAAGACCTGGCATGCTGGAATTTGGAGTCCAGACCAATACAACTCTCAGGCCTGGGGGCTGGGGGCTACGCTCCCAACTTAACAGGCCCCTGGTTAGAGCCTGCTGAAGAGAGCAGAGAGCATGTCTGCAAGGGTCCATGTGCAAAGCTCTTATCATCTCCAGGGACCCCGACCCCAGCCACCCAGCACTGATACATGACAGTTCAAGCGGACATCTGTGAGAAGGATAATGACCCAGGTTTCAGTGTCCAGAGTTTTGGGGGAACTCATCACACTGGAATGACTGCATCAGGAGACTCTCACAGCCCAAGCCATTTAACTGTATGCATGGCTTTTCTGTATTAGGTCCCCATCTTGAGTCATCTCATTAGCATAAACTATCAGGTCAGTATGGAGTGAGTGGGCCACCATCAACAGCAAACACACTCCTTTTGAGACAGGAACAGAGACAATGACCAGATCCCTTTAAAAGTGAATTCTCACTCCAGTGAGTCTAGAGCATAATTAAAATATAAGTGTCATTAGAGGCAGGTATGACACTCAATTACACAGGACAAGCTGGGATTTTGATGAATATAAATATGGATTCAGATGAAGTAGAGGGTCTCACTGCTAGAATAGGGACTGGGCAAGGAAAGGCAGCCTGCCTAAGCACATTATAAACTGGACTTTTTAAAACATGTCAAAGCTAGTCCATCAGTATTGATCCAGCAGTTAGTGAGAAGGATGACAGGAGCAAAAGAAGTAAGTATTGTCACCTTGAAATCAATGATTGAAAGTGTTATAACACTGGTAAAAACTCTTCTAAAATATCCAAGGATATCCTCCTTTATTCCTGGAAGAAGAAAAATTCTCAAAAAGTATGAAGTATGAAAAAAAATCTAATTGTGCACCCTGTGTTGGGGCTGGAAAAAGATAGCAAAATGTGCTCTGTGGAGTCTTGGAAAGTGCAGTTTCACAGGTGGCCATCTGCCCAGGCAGGGGAAGACACCCCGGGGGGTGGGGGCAGCTGACATAGTCTGTGTCACATTCCCTGTCTGATGACTCCTCAGCAGGGCAGTGGAAGTTCTTAGCAGGACAGATACTCAACTTACACATAGAATGTTTTTGCAAGGAAGTGAAGCAGCCCTGAGAAATGCTCCTCTAGAGATTTCAAAAAGCATATTTGTGTGTGTGTGTGTGTGTGTGTGTGTGTGTGTGTGTGTATGAGAGAGAGAGAGAAAGCATGTGTGTACTGTTGGGGAAGTTTTCCCATCAGTGTACATGTATGCATATGTGTATGGGGTGCGGGTGTGTGTTTGTGTATATTTTGAAAGAAAAATTATGGTGCCTCACCCTGCTTCCTGATACCAGTTTCCTTTGAGTTTTCTGAAATATCAACTCAACTAGATTAATATGATCTGCCTAGAACTCTAAGAGAAGAATGAGGAAGGAATCTCATAGGAAAAAACATGGACCCGAGCACTCAGGGAGCTTACAGTCCATCTCGTAATATTCTTCTTAAAGTTGATAATGTAGTATTTAAAAAATTCAAGGTGAATAAAAAGTGAGAATCCCCTTAATCTGCAGAAAAGATGTAAGATTTATGCTGGGTTAATATGCATATATTATATATATTAAGTGCCTACCTCTGCACACCGCAGCCAGATTAAGTGTCCACCCTCCTTATATCTCACAAAGGGAATTGAAGCTCAGTGTATGATGCCTTGGAGACAGTGCAAACTGAGTCCAAACCACAGCAATTGTGAAGCATGGCCCATGCATCGGAGAACGCTGACATAGCAAGTATGAAGCATGGCCAGTGCCCCTGCATAGATGGCCACAGCTTTTAAAACTGTCCATATAGACAAAGAGAGTCTGCTACTAGCTGTCTGATTTCTAATATAAACTGCAAGTGTTTTCATGATAGAGAAACACAGAGCAAATATTGGAGTAGGTGTCTGAATAGACTTGTGACCTCTATTGTAAGATGAAAAGAATATTATTTCTTAGAGAAATGATATTACTTAATTATGTGATAGCTTGAAAGGTGCTTTACTTACCCTCTGTTTCTTCTGTGATTGGTAACATTGACAGGATGAAATCAAACTCATAAGCAGGCATTCACAGGGAAACAACATCAGAGGAAAAATAGCCTGCAGAAAGAATTCAGTTCTAACAAATATTCTTCAGATTTCAGCCACATCGGTTATAGGCTGATAATTCAAACTAACATTATTTTAATGTCACAAATCTGAGAGGATGGGAGAATCCACTGGATGGGCAGGGTTGGCATTCACAGCAAAATATACCATGATGATTACAAGCTAACCAGATGTATTTAAACAGAAATACTTCCCGTGTTCCAGTGCAGGGTGTAAAACATGTGCATTGATAACTTAAGTAGAAAGAACTAGGAATCACAAATGTAATGCGCTTTCTCCACACAGAACACAATCAAATTTCGGCTGTGTTTAAAGAGGTCAGTGTCTACAGGCAGGGTAGGAACAGTCTGGCTTATTCTGCACAGGCAGTATCGTGTGGTGTCACCGCACACTCTAGATAAGGATGTGGAAATCCAAAGTGGGTACAAGGACAGTCTATAGGGCTTAGCCTGAAAAAACATCAACCCAGGGACATAGTGGTTCACTTGAGTATCTGAAAGTCTCTCCAAGCAGAGGAATTAGATTGATTTTGTACTTTGTAACTCCCAAACTTTTCAAATTCCAAGACACGGGATGTGACAGACTTTGTACCATTTTCAAGTACAACAGGCAACCTATGGCATGTGGTTTGAATACTAAGAAACTTCCAGGACTCTGAGCAGCTTGTAAGAGAATATTTGAAATCCAATACGATGTTCTAGAAAATTTGAGTCCTATTTTAACAGAATGTACATAACAAATAAGTAGAAACCTGGAAGTATAAATTCCAGCTCGATATAAGAAAAATATTCCAAAAGGAGGTGTTAATCATAAAACAAATGCTGACCCATGCTCTATTTATCTATATTTAATAGACATTTTTGCAATATTTATTGGGGATCTGATGTGTAATAACTACTTTTCTACCATCAAATCCCTCAGAGCATGAAGTAGAAGACAAGCAACACAGCAGCATGGCACCCAGGGCTGGAGGGAAAATGTTCAACAAAAGTAATAGAAGTTTAAACTCACAGTACAGAGAGGAGATGGTACAAAGAGTGATGCTTGCAGGAGGAACAGTGAGATTCCCTTGAATCAGACAGAGTAGTGAAGGCATTGACGTATGCAGGGAGGGCGCTGTAGCTACGTAAGACAGATAAAAAGTAGTAATAATAATAATGGATGGATTTAACAACCATCAGGAAGTTGGAATAAACAAGATTTATGTCGGAGTAGTGTATGGGCAGGGGGATCAGAGATGTTAGTAATGAATACAAAGACATGAATAAAATGATAAAACCAAAACATAGGATAGTACCAGAAGGGAGTTCCAGTGAATACTGAAATCGCCCAAGTTTAATTTTCCATACACTTTTATACTCAATACAAAAGGGGGAAGAAGGCAACAAAAGACTTCTTTAACATGATACAAAGACAACACAAACAGTTAATTGCTTTAACACTTTGAAACATCAAGTCATTAGCATTCTGTTGTTTAGGCAGTGAAGCTACCCTAGACCAACTATCCTGAAGGCAGCTACTTCCCAGGTTAAACCTCCTAATACAAAAGAAGGAGCAGAAGTATGCTTGCATATCCTGACCATTTGTCAGGGTGGAGTGGATCTACCTGTATGTGCCATCTTAATGTCCAAAGGACCAAGTAACCACATCTTGGTTCAGGATGTGTAGCCCTGGTTGTTGTCAACAGTTTTGAGCAACCTCAAACTCTCTGACCTTCAGACAAGGTGGCAATAGGCTCACATTTTTGGGCCTCCACAGATTTACATTTATAAACAGCTAAGAATGATGTTGGTGATAGTTGGATTTACTTGACTGATGGAAAATCTATTCATTCAGAGAAAACACATTTTTGTTAAAGTTGAATTTGGTCCTAGATAGGAATTTGAAGAACATAAAGAATAACCACATGGAGAGGTCAAGAAGGCAGCTGGGTATGTGGGTTCACAGTTGAAATCAGGAAAATAACAAGAAGATAAAGATGTCTTTTCTCATAGAATGTAAATCAAGAGGGCACATTATGGAATACTGCAAGGTCTAGGAAATCAAAGATCCAAAACCAGGGCTTCTGAAAAAGAAAGGAGAGAGAGGAGGAGGGAGAGAGGGAGGGAAGGAGGGAGGGAGGGAGGGAGGCAGGGAAGAAGAAACTGTAAATGGGGGGAAAAATCTCAGAACAGTGAAGGAAATATGTTTCCAAATTTAGAAATCCAAAGTTCCAATTTAATGACAAAAAAATCAAAACTTCACATCATGACATGACTTTGAATCTTAACAATGCTAAAAATAGGGAAAGATTTTTTTAAAAGACAAATATCAAAGAATTGGAAAACATAGCAAGAAACTTTTCAACAGCAACATTGATCACTGCAAAACAGGCAGATAAGACTAGTCTCCTCTGAGGAAATTGGGCCCAATTTGTAATTCTATACCCAGCCAAACTATGACTCCAGAGTAAAGATAGGCTTCCTGGTAAGATAAGGGAATAGATGCTGCCTCTATGTGACAAAGTGATGTGTCAAAATAAGAAAAAAAATGGATTCTATTACAAAGCAAGAAGGCAAGAAAGCGATTCAGAGGTCCAGGTGGGACAGCTGGAAATTGCAAAAAACAGAAGCACAAATCATGAAGAAGAGGAAAGGCAAGCCCAGTACAACTCTACTAGGGGGCCTGAAGGCAAAAGCCTCACCTGAGAGGAAGCCCTGGTGAACAGAAGTCGGTGTTGCTACCCACATGACAAGCCCACAGACTCACATATATTAGAACTGGCTACAGGTTCACTGAACTACAATGTACCACTCCCTATAATGGGGCTATTACATTCAAACTATAACAGAGGACATGGAATATACATGCTAGAAAAGCAGAAAGAGGGCAGGGTAGTTAATACTTAGGAAGAGGACCAACAGGGGGAGGGGAGGGAGATGGAAAGGGCAAAGGAGAGAATAAGAACAACACAGAATGATATATGTATGAAATTGTCACAATGAGACCATTTCCTTGTATGATAACAAAAAAAAGACTTAAAACATAAAGGAAAAGACAGTTTTCTATATGCAAAAATCTTTTTAAAAATATACTTCCTGTATTTGCTTTCTTGGAAAACTTGTGGGAGATAAAACTCCTGTAAAAACAAAGGAGTTACGGAAAAAGAAAATGGAAAACGTAGGAGGCATTTAACAGGAGACTGGAGCAAACGGGGTAAAAAGGAAGTCTCCAGGCAATAACCAGCAGCCATTTTATAGAGCCTCCATTCCAGATTAAAACAGGAACGCAAAAGGGTATGAGATGGAGGGTTCCCGAAGAAAATAAAAATGATCGATCTTATGACAAGCTCGTAGTAAGGAAGAATGGCATGGGAGGCATTTTATAGAGTTGTAAGGGAAGTATGAAAACTTAGCAAGAGATTGGAAAACAGCTAAGTAAAATGGGTAACGAGGCAAAAAGGAACTTCTAAAAAATCAAAAGGAGCACAAGGGAGAAAAAAGCATCCATAATGTAGCTCAGGGCTCAGCACTGAGCAGTATGAGCAGAGTTCTAACTATGAAGAGAATGAAAATGTGTGTTACCAAACGCATGGCAGACACAAGGGAAGACATACGAGTGAGTGATGGAATGTCATATCAGAAATCTCTTTCAGTGGAACACACAGCTCCCAGTGATTTAAAACAGCTGCAGTCTCACCTGCACAGGGCTTTGCAATTGCACTGCAGTAGGACGGGCGCTTCTTCAGTCTTGTCACCTGAGGGACTCGGGGAGGACAAACTATACAGGATGGCTTCACATTCGTTGTGAGGACTGATGCCGGCTGGGGGCTGGCAAGCCTAAAGGCCCCAGCGAGAACACAGTGCCTCTGTGTTTCACGTGAGCTGCCACACTTCTATGGATAAGACTGAGCTTGTCTTGTGAGCACCTCAGGGCAGAGCCCCACAAGGGCAAGAGCAAAGGTGAAGGTTTTTTCCGTATAGTTTTAGAAGCATCGTAGCCATATATCCTATGTTCAAAGCAAGTCATAGGGTTCTCCCAAGATCAAAGGGAAGAGAAATAATTCCTGTCTCTTGATCAGGGTCACAAGCATGGACAGGAGGATTTATTGTGGGCTCATTTCAATCACTCTGTGTAGTGATATGTAAGACTTTATACTTCGTAGTGAGAAAACAGTAAATAATCATTTAGAAATGTAGAAAGTAGTACAAATAGCTAAGGCGTCTGAAGTATGGACTCTGAAGACAGGGTGGAGTAGAGAGAGGTAGGGGAAAGGCTGCTGCTGGCATCAGTCACACAGAGCTGACCAACATTTAAAACTTCATATGTTACTATTGTAAAAAAAAAGCAAAAGTGAACAAAAGGTTAGCTGAGTTAGCCATTCCAAGTCTGGCCTATATTGTAAACAGCTGAAAGCAGAGTCTTGAACAGACAGATACACTAATATTTATTTATTACAGTATTATTAGTCAAATAGCCAACGGCAGAAACCTAAATGCCTATCAATGACCAAACAAAGTGAGACATGGACCGACAGTGGAGTAGCACATGGTCTGTGAAAGGAAATGAATTTTGGCAGATGCTATGGCACAGATGAACCTTGAAGACATGTTGAGATAAGCCAGGCAAGAAAGACCACGAATGCATGAGGTAAGCACACTTTCACCCAGAGCATCTAGAGTAATCAAGTTCATATGGATGAGGAGTAGAGTGGGGGTTGCCAGGTGCTGGGCTGGGGGAAAAGATGAGTTATTATTTAATAAATCCAATAAATGTGAATTTGGGGTTTGAATTTTTTAAAATCTGATAATAGATGCTGGTAATAGTTACAAACAACACAAAGACATACATAATGCCCTTGAACTGTGGGCTCAAAATGGTGAAGTAGTGTTTGTGTATATTTATTACAACAGAAAAGAAATATAGATGCTGCCCTGCCCCCTTTTCTCCAAATAAGCTCGTCCATGAAAGGATGCTTTGGTATGACTCTGTCTTAGTTAGGGCTTCTAATGCTGCCATGAAACACCATGACCAAAAGGCAAGTTGAGGAGGACAGGGTTTATTTGACTTACATTTCCACATCACTGTTTATTACTGAAGGAGGTCAACAGAGTAGGACTGATGTGGAGGCCATGGGGGAGTGCTGCTTCCTGACTTTCTCTCCATGACTTGCTCAGCCTAGAACCCAGGACCACCAGTCCAGGGATGACACTACCACTATGGGCTGCACCCTCCCATGTCAACCACTAATTAACAGAATGCCCTACAAGCTTGCCTACAGCCTGATTTATGGAGGCATTTTCTTAATTGAGGTTCCCTCCTCTCAGATCCCTTTAGCTTGTGTCAAGTTGACGTGAAACTAGCCAGCACAGTCTTACAGTAAGGAATGATTCTAAGGACTGTGGCTTGCTCACCCTTTGTTTCTCCTCTTTTTTAATGAGGAGAAAACTTGAGCACATGCATATGCTGAGTGAAAATAACTAGTATGGACTTGGAGCTTCTCAGGGCTGAGAGGAGAAGTATGGGGGTGAGTGTCTGGTGAAGATCTCTGAGGAAGTGAATAAGGCATTTTCTCACTAGATGTGATAAAGGCATCCGGGTGAGCGCCTTACATCATGGAATTGCCACAGATGACAGCCACGTCTCCCTCCATTCCTGAAAAATCCTTGTAAAGTCATACATGCCTTAAAAACCTACCAGTGAAATTCATCAACTGACAGGAGTATTTACCAAGCTCTTTCCATTTATCAATCTCTCTGACTGGTGAACTAGTCAGAGAGGAAGAGAATATTTTTATACAGAATATCACATTCAAAATCCCTACAGACTGTCTGTGGTCCTTCTCTAAGGAGCGAGCTATAAATATCCTTCTGGTTTAAAGGGCAAAGTCTCTTGGTATCACAAAAGAACAAGTCTTGAATGATGTGGCTCCTGGTATTCGGGGTCATCTGAGTCTACTGGGAACAAATGACAGGAGGCTCCATCTGAGCATTGAGAAGGTAGAACAGGCAATGGAGAAAGGAATACCCCAGAGCAACCACAAGAGAGATACAAAACATAACACAAAACATAGCTCAGAGATCTTGTTCCATTGTTTTCAGTCTTTAAGCTATTCATGCCTCCTGTCCATGGAGGATAGTACATAGTCTCAGGGAGGGTAGCCTCCTTAATAGTACAAGAGGGTACAATGACACTTCCATCCCATGCAGGATGGCATATGATCTCTAAGAAGGGTGGAGTCTCCAAGAGGGAGAAAAAGCCCCCATATCAAAGAGGTATAATCTGAGAAAGACTTGACACCCTGCTGCCAAAGTTGAAATACTGGGATAATCTGAAGTGAGCTCATTATTTGATGTTCTATACAAAAATGTATTGTTACTAATATGGAGGGGAAAAAAACAAAAAGAAGATATTGGTATCCACATGAGCCCCTGAGGCAGGAAGACAGCATGGAGGTAGGCCCCTTCACTAACCTACACTTTGGGTTCTTTTGAAATAACATCTCACCACATTTGATATGGGAGGGTTGGCAAAATTCCTTCAAGCCATGACCATTCTCCAAAGGCATGAACTTCATCAATTTGTAAGTAAAGAACAGGAATAAAACACGTCAGCTATTTTAACTTTCCAGCACTTTACACTGACAGCTACATTCATCCACTCCTACCATCACATGCAATGATAGATGGTCTAAATTAGAAGCAACAGCCACTTAGTTCCTTGCGCTTTCTCTATGGACACCAGCCCAAACCTCAAAAGACATTCTGTCCCCAAGGTTTCCTTGCCTTGAAATTCTAGGGGCAGTCTTAGCCTCTGACCCATCCAAGGTCTGATCCTAGATCATCTTGGCAGGACTTGTTTTTGGAATCTGTGTGTTTCCATGACAACCATGCACCATTCTACAATCTACCTCTCCAGGCAGCATTTTATAGATTCTTTCTGGAGGAAATGGGGAGCAGGGGAAGAAGGGGGAGAGGGAAGGGGGAAAGAGCGGCAGGTGAGAAAATTAAAAGAATTAGGAGAAGAGGGAAGTTGGTGTTGGAAGGGAAAAGTCGCTTGTCTGGGAACTAACCTAGCCTATAGCCTGCAGATATAAATGTTATTACACTGCTCAGTGTTTCAAAACATTGGACTCTTTCTATTGTGATTTTTTTCTCTCTCCTTCCCCAACCCGGAAACTCCCACACCACCCTGGCTTTTCTCAATATATTTTATCTGCAGGAACGTTCCTCTTAGAATTTCTATTAGCCAGCACTCTGAAGTTTTCTCCCTTTCCATTGGAACATTTAATATACAGATGTGAGCAGGAGATCAGCTTCCAGTGGTGAAGCCATTAATCATTACAACTCTCAAATTGCGACCCCTGGAGTATGGAAAATTGATTTTTTTTACCATGGCCAAGAGTATGTGGGGTACATACAGGACCTCGCTATGAAGGAGAGTAGAGATAGTCACCCTACTACAAACATCCAACTTTTACAAAACTCATGAGGCTGCAATGATCTTCCAGATGCTGCAGAAATAGCATAATGTGTGTGTGTGTGTGTGTGTGTGTGTGTGTGTGTGTGTGTGTGTGTGTGTGTAAGCACACATTTGTCTGAATAATCTCCCCATCACTTTGCAACATTCACTTGTCTCACCTTTAATTTACCGGAAGTGACACCACTTTCCCTCAGGTTCTTCATTGTTACTTGCAGGCACGTGCTTCAAAACTGTTTAAAGATTACAGTCAAACACTGCTCAGTCTGCTCCAGCTCCTCGGAGGGAAGGTCAGAAGGTAGGGAGGTGGAAAGCAGTATCATCATTTTCTTCAGAAAACTCTGTGCTAATGGGGATGAGGTGAAAGCAGCATGCCCTAAATTTCCTAATGATTAATATTCTCTCCAAAGAAACAATGACATGTTTTCCCAGTGTACTTACGTTTGGTTTTTACAAAAAAAAAAAAAAAAAAAAAAAAAAAAAAAAAAAAAAAAAAAAAAAAAAAAAAAAAAGCTGAGGATGTGTGATTTAATGATAAAAACAAAAATTTAAGCCCATATTTCTTGGTTATTTGATGAGTTACCTCTCTGTTCCTCTCAGCCACACAAAAATGCTGAAAGGATTGATGAATCTGCCCCACAGAGCTGCACTCAGTGGAACTAGGATACCAGATCTTGCAGGGCAACTGTGAAAGGCAGTGGGACACCATGTGGTAAGGAAGAGGAAGTAGACAGAGCCAGAGAAAGTTAGGAGAGGCTGGGAAAGAAATACATGGGAAGTGAAGGAGGAGAGAGATAGTAAAGGCAGAAGAGAGTAGAGGAGAAAGAAGCAGGTTAGGGGGAATGGGATAATTTTAAAAGACAGAGGAGGAAAGTAGGAGAGGAAAATCAGAGGAGAAATGGGAGCTGCCAGACCAAAAAGAAAGAGAGAGAGAGAAGTCTATAAACTACAGAGGACAGTGGAAGGAGAGCATACAGCCTGGGCCAATGGCAGTAGAGCTCTGACACATCCAAGAAGTATCCAACCTGAAAACTACAAAAGGAAAGCCCAAATCCAGAGTCATCTAATTAAAGCAGGCTTCATTTTAGAGGTGCTCCTATGACACCACAGACATTAGGAAAACAAGGATTTCATAGCTCAGGGGTAAGATGTTTCCAAAAGGGGGATTTGACAGACAAAATAGGCAAGGTTATGGGCGCAGAATATATGCATAACAAGTTAGTCATAACGACCTCCTGAAACAAAGACATGGTTGCAAGGAGGTCATAGCAAGGCAGTCATAACCACAGGCAGCCATAACAACCTTTTGAAGCAAAGGTAGGATTGCAAGACGGTTACTAACTTGAAACAAAGATGATTGTCATTTCCTGGAACAGGCAGTACAGAACCATTTTTAGTTAAGGTTACAGGTGAGTCATAGCCCAATCCTTGAGAAACAGAGGTTTAATCACAAACAAGAAGGAACCTAGCTTGTCTTTATTATAAGATACATTTACACCTAAGAGAGAGGCAGGCCGGCTCTTCACCCACCTATTCTCACTTGGGATGATAGTCACCAGAGCCTCCTTTTCTGGATTCCTGGATTGTTTGAGCTAGTTCCTGAGAATGAGCTACTAATGTGTAGGGGGCAGAACCTTGTTGCAAGGTAACAATTCAGGATTTCCCATTCACTTCTGGCCTGCAGTTTTATCTGCTTTATCTGTGGAGCCAAATGAATTCCTGTAAAGTCTAGATAGCAGTTATCTTCCCATTTAAATCTTCTCCCTCATTCTATTTACTAGAGTTTGCACTTCAGTGTGCTGGATGCTAAATTATGTTTTTACAACCATCTCTAAATGCTGACTTAGGAAAGTGGTTATGCTGCCGAAACGACACTCTCCAGCAAGGAGTCAGTAGAGCCTGGTGGATGGGCAGCACTGCCCTTCCAGATATTCAGAATGCACTGGGGTCCCTCCTGGGGGGTCTACTTGTCTAACTCTTCAAGGAGCCCAAGAAATGGATAGACAATCAGAAACATAAATTAGGTCCCAGTCTTAATCTGAGTAGCCAGCGGAGTTCAGGAAGTTCTTCAAGTTCCTCGGCTGTGGTTTTCATAGCTGTGCATTGAGGACGGTTTGTCTGCCTCTTGCACACTAGCCCTGGGAAGGGAACATGACTAGGTTGGGCACAAACAGGTGGATGAGTCCTGCACACGGAGCCCCTAAGTACAAAGCTAGAGACAGGCACATAGCCAGAGCCGACTAAGAGATGTCTTAAATTTCCCAGATCCCTCTCCATCCTTACCTGGAAAATGGTAGAAAGTATGTGCAAGGAGCCACAGTTCTTCCTACGGAGTTTAGTTCTTTAGATTTAAAAGTACTAAGGAAATCTGAAAGCCAGGAATGTAGCTCGGTGCATAAGAAAGCTTGCTACCAAGGTTGAGAACCCAAGTTCAATCCTCAAGACCCACATGTTTGAAGGCAACAACCAGCTCCCACAAGCTGTCCTCCAACTACCACACACACACACACACACACACACACACACACACACAATTTTAGGTTAAGCACTGAGCATTCCTGAAGGCTGCCTCCTTGCTCCAATCTTCTAACTGGCCTTACAGCTCCAATCTTTCTGAGTGTCCTGAACCTCCCTAACCCTACCCAAGGCCCTATCTCTGTTATGGCTAAAATTGTTCCAGAGAAACCACAGGTGCTCGGCAGAATCATGTTCTCATGGGACTCAATCCTTAGCTTCATGTCAAATGGCATTGCCATCCAATCATTTTGCTACAAAAACTGAGGCCTGTGAAGATAAAACAGTCACCTTTGGGAAGAGCTCAGCACGCTGTCTTTCCTGGGTCTCTCACCCTGTCATCTCACGCCGGCATACTCCATCTCAGGTGCCATTTTTAGGCATTCCCCAGAAGGGAATTTTTCAGACAGGCAATATACTGTTATGCATATGACACAGCATACAACTTGGATGCTAGAGTATTTATAATGTGTATGGTTCTTGGTTTAAACTGCTGGATAAGATTCCAGAATTAACTGACCTCAAATATTGATACCAAATTTTTAGTCATAAAGCCAGAATGTACAGAAAGCCACAAAAGTATCCATTGCTGTGACATTAAAATTACTTATAGTAATTACTTACAGTAAAATGCAAATATTCCAATGAATGGTAACTCATTAAATATCTTGACTAATCTTTAATGTTTGAATTTTATTTGTGCATGTATATATGTCTCTATCTGTGTATGTATATGGCCCCTGGATGCACCAAAAGAGGGCATCAGATCTCCCTGGAACTGGAGTTATAGGAGGTTGTGAGCAGCTGAAGACGGGTGTAAGGATCCAAATCCAAGTGCTCTGGAATAGAGGTAAGAATTCCCAGCCACTGAGCCATCTCTCTAGTCTCTTTGCTAGTCTTTAACATCTTATAAAAGCAAGCCTTTCAGTGGGGGGGGAAATAGGAAATAAAAAAATAACAAGGTGTACTAGGTGTATTAGGGCTATGGTAGATGGATATACTGGACACATTGCTACATGGGATTCATATATATAACTTTCACAGCAATGCAGGAGATCAGTAATATCATACCTATTTCGAGTTTGGGGAGATAATGCTCAGAAAATGTACATGATTTGCCAAGGAAAACAAAGTTGATTAAAATGATAAAATTAAGAGGGTGAGAAGTATGTGGAACAATGAGTGACCAGAAGACATGGTAGGAAGGGATAAGGTATAGAGCAAGGCACACTGAGTTATTCAAAATATATGAGACTTAGTAAGTTCGCAGGGCTGCCCTGCAGCTTATTTTCCGACTTTCATGACACTCATTCATTCATTTATACTGCAAACAATTAATGAATGCCTACTACATCCAATTAATCTGTTATTGCAGGGTGGCCATCAGTGTGGAAGGCAGGATTCTGTCCTCCAAGGGCACAAACCCTAGCAGGAGTAAAAAGGCATGCATGGGATCCTGTTTCTTTAATACAAAGTGGGTAGGCGTGCTTGCTGAGGAGTATACAGTCAAAGCTCAGCGGCCATCTGTACAGAGAAAAAGACGAATTTAGATGGCAAGGATTTGGGAAGGCTTCCTGAAATAGATCGCACAGAAGGGTGGTTGCATTTTAGACACAGAGAAAACAGAAAGGAAGTCTGTGGGGTGGAATAGGACAGGAGATGAAGGCGTAAAGCCAGAAACAGAGCATGCACAAAGAAGAAAAGGGTTGGGGGGGGCATGGTTTTTCTACCAGGGTTTCTCTGTAGCTTTGGAGCCTGTCCTGGAACTAGCTCTTGTAGACCAAGCTGGCCTCGAACTCAGAGATCCTCCTGCCTCTGCCTCCCAAATGCTGGGATTAAAGGTGTGTGCCACCACCACTTGGCAGGGTTTCGTTATTTTTTTTTAATTTTTCCATTCAAAAATTTACACTTCCTCCCCTCCTCCCATTCCCCCTCCTGCTCCTCCCCTCACCCTCCATCCTTAAGAGCAGGCAAGGTACTCTGCCCTGTGGGAAGTCGAAGGCCCTCCCCCTTCCATCCCAGCCTATGAAGGTGTGCATCCAAATAGACTAGGGTCCCAAAAAGCCAATACATGCAGTAGAAACAGGTCCCAGTGTCATTATCGATGGCTTCGATAATAAGTCCACCCCATTGGTAGGCACCTTCAGAGAGTCCGGTTTGATCCCATGCTCGTTGAGTCCTGGTCCAGCTGGGTTTGGTAAGCTCCCATTAGATCAGGCACGCTGTCTCAGTGGGTAGACCAACCCCTCGTGGTCCTGACTTCCTTGCTCATCTTCTCCCTCCTTCTGCTCTTCAAGTGGACCTTGGGAGCTCAGTCCATTGCTCTAATGTGGATGTGGGTGTCTGTCTCTATCTCCATCCATTGCCTGACGAAGATTCTATGGTGATATTCGAGATAATCATCAGTGTGATAGTGAGACAAGGCCAGTTCAGGCACCCTCTCCTCTGCTGCCCAAGTACCTAGCTGGGGACATCCCCGTGGACACCTGGGATCCCCTCTAGAGCCAAGTCTCTTGCCAACCCTAAAATGGCTCCCTTAATTTAGATATCTTCTTCCCTGCTCCTATATCCGCCCTTCCTCCATCTCCACCCTCCCACTCCCCCAAGCTCTCCCCAATCCTTCCCTTCTCCCTTCTCCTTCCCCCTCTCCCCTTCCCTCACCCCCACCCCTACCCCTACCCCCACCCCCGTGCTCCCAACTTTTGCCCGGCTATCTTGTTTGCATCCAATTTCCAGGAGGATCTTTATATGTTTTTCTATGCGTTCATGTTGCTATTCGGCTTCTCTGGGCGTGTGAGCTATAAGCTTACTGTCCTTTGCTTATGGCTAGGGTCCACTAATGAGTGAGTACATACCATATTGATCTTTTTGGGTTTAGGTTATCTCACTCGGGATAATGTTTTCTATTTCCATCCATTTGCATGCAAAATTCAAGATGTCATTGTTTTTTACCGCTGAGTAGTACTCTAATGTGTATATTCCACACTTTTTTTATCCATTCTTCCATCGAGGGGCATCTAGGTTGTTTCCAGGTTCTGGCTATTACAAATAATGCTGCTATGAACATAGCTGAACAAATGCTTCTGTAATATGATTGGGCATTTCTTGGGTATATTCCCAAGAGTGGTATTGCTGGATCCTGAGGTAGGTTGATTCCCAATTTCCTGAGAAACCACCACACTGATTTCCAAAGTGGTTGCACAAGTTTGCATTCCCACCAGCAATGGATGAGTGTTCCCGTTACACCACATCCTCTCCAACATAGGCTATCATTGGTGTTTTTGATTTTAGCCATTCTGACAGGTGTAAGATGGTATCTCAAAGTTGTTTTGATTTGCATTTCCCTGATTGCTAAGGAAGTTGAACATATCCTTAAGTGTCATTTGGCCATTTGAAATTCTTCTGTTGAAAATTCTCTGTTCAGTTCAGTACCCCATTTTTTAATTGGGTTAATTAGAATTTTAATGTCTAGTTTCTTGAGTTCTTTATATATTTTGGAGATCAGACCTTTGTCTGATGTGGGGTTGGTGAAGATCTTCTCCCATTCAGTAG
>PVIU01004349.1:0-128435 GCA_004026605.1 Ondatra zibethicus | reverse complement strand
TCCGATGGATGGAGATAGAGACAGAGACCCACATTCACATCAGAGCAATGGACTAAGCTCCCATGGTCCAGTCAAAGAGCAGAAGGTGGGAGAAGATGAGCAAGGACGTCAGGACCGCGAGGGGCTAGTCCACCAACTGAGACAGTGTGCATGATCTAATGGGAGCTCACCAAATCCAGCTGGACCGGGACTGAATGAGCATATGATCAAACTGGAATCTCTGAATGTGGCTGTCAATGGGGGCTGACTGAGAAGCCAATGATAATGGCACTGGGACCTATCTCTTCTGCATGTATTGGCTTTTAGGGAACCTAGTCTATATGGATGCACACCTTCCTAGGCCAGGATGGAAGGGGGAGGGCCTTGGGCTTCCCACAGGGCAGGGTACCCTGCCCCCTCTTAAGGAAGCAGAGGGAGGGAAGAAGGGTAGTGGGGGAGCGGGAGGGGACTGGGAGAAGGGGAGGAAGTGTAAATTTTTGAATGAAAAATAAAAAAAAAAAAAGAAAACTTCACACCAGGCTTTTAGCAGGCTTTCTACTACGGAGAATCAACAGCTCAGAGGCAATTCCAATGAAGTTTATTAATGAGTCCCATCTAAGAGTCTTCAAGTCGTGTTAACACATGGATAAGGCATGTCACTTTAATGACATTTGCTATGCAGGTATTTAAGTGATATAGAAGGCTTTAAAAACAAAAGATATCATTTATAAAAGTTCCATGGAAATGAACCCACAGCCTCAGGATTGTAAGCACATCTTGGTAAATATGCATCCCCCAGACTGTAGCATTTATCTATTTGTTCACATGGTTGAGAGAGAAATAAAAGGGGAAGCATGCACATGCCTTTACAGATAGTTCAATGTTATATTTTAAAGATAAATTTAAATAAAATTACATGTCAGTATCAGGAGTAGATGGAATTGTAACATCAGATTTAAGTAAATTTACTACCTTCCACAACAAAGTGCCTAAGGTTTTTATGGTAACAAATGATTGCAGTTTACTTAACAGGTTGTCCAGTACCATGCTTCTAGCCTAGCTCAATTCCTGACACATCATAGGTCCTCAATAGATGTTTATTAAATTGAATGCAAGGTGAAAGAGCATTACTAAAAACTGATGGGAGTGGTAAGAAACTGGGTTTTGAAGACGAGGCTCCTCTGCTATAGAGGTCTCTAGCCTTTGGTACATTTCCTAAAGACTGTGGCTTCTGTTTCCTGTTCTGCAAGAGGAACAAAATGGCACACTTATGTATGAGATTAAAACCACAGCTCTACTTTCCCCTACATCTAAACAACTGTGGTGGGTGTATACAGGCTAGGTAGATGTGTGCTGTATGTGCACATGAGGCTGATGCTGACCTCAGGTGTCTCCATCGAATTTTTTGAGACAGTCTTTTACCGCACTTGGAACTAATCAGTTGGTTGCACCAGGTGGCCAGTGAGCTCTGGACATCTTGTTTCTGCCCCTGCAATTCTGAGGTTACAGCCACATGTGGACATGCCTGGCTTTTACGTGGGTGCTGGGAATCACACTCAGATCCTCATGCTGTGCAGAAAGCACTTGACCCACTGAGTCAGCTCCTGCTGTAACATTCAAAAACTCTGTGTTCCATTTTAGAAGTAAATCTTGTTAGAAAAAAACTGTCCTGTTAGTCTACAATACACTTATCATAATTCAGCCTTTTCTGAATGCCACATTGAGGATTGCAGATTGGTGGGCAAATTAATGATACTGAGCAAATATGTTTTGTAAACATTAAAAAAGTAAAACACAGTTGGATCACTCATCTGTAAGTATGTTCTAGCTGTATGTAAAGCCATAAACATATACATACACAAATCCGAATGCATAGGCATTACCCATGTCTGGTATGACCTCCAAATTGTTCAGCATTATCTTAAGCACATTAGAGCAGGGTCTTAAAGATTTTCAGTTTTTGTCATTTGAATTATTTTTAGTAATCACATAATATTAGGAAAATAAAAATATCTTCCTCTTGAAAAAATGTGTAGCATGTGGATGCTTGTGACCTACAGGATGATGTCAGTAGATCAGAATATGCACCCTAAAACAGCTTGTCACTAAAAGCTCCAAGTGTCATGTAGAGGGCACTGGTCACAATCTCAACCCAAAATTCTTCCTCATAATTTGAATGAAAAGAAATTACATTTTTCTAAGCTGCGGGATACTGAAAATTGGCGGTTCAGCCAAAAGCTCCTGAGATGATATTTAACCCCATAATTTTGTACAGGAACAAGAGTGAAAATTCCTTTGCATAAATATAAAGTTCTAAATTTATGCTTTAAAAATTAGCTTCTCAAGATAAAGGCAGAGAATACTTTTTATTAGCAGCCTAGAGTTAAGTATCTGAGATTAATGGGATCAGTCACAAATTCAATGTGAGTTGAACAAAAGATAGCTAAAAACAAACAAAAAATCCTTAAGGGCAGTTAATAATATAGTACAATGAAGACTACAGTTTGGGCCAAATGCATCCGAGAGGGAAAATGCTCCCCTGTGAAACACTAAGCTAATGAAACCACGGTCTTCAGTAGGATAGAAGGGGTACCAGCCGCTCGCCCCAGTTAGCAACACCCAGCCTGATGCCAGATGACTACAGTGCTATTGCGCTGGGTGCATCCTGAGCATACTTAGTGTTCTGTGTGTGTGTGTGTGCGTGTGCGTGTGCGTGTGTGTGTGTGTGTGTGTGTGTGTGTGTGTGTGTGTGCGTGTGTGTGTGTGTGTGATTCTGTTTGGAAGCTGAGGAAGAAATTCAGTACTTAACACACCCACCAAGCTACACCCCAACCCACAGAAGTCAAGAGGTAGTCTACCCACTGGTGTACAACCAGAAAGGAGCAAAGGCAGTGGTAAGAAGCCCAGCAACAATGCCATGACAACCTGGTAGCAAGGAGGGAGAAGAGGTTGATAAATTCTGAAAGATGAAATCTGTCACAGAACGAATCACCTGGGCCTCTATTCCGCAGCATATCCATAGCACCTATCAAGTGATTTCTTCACACAACCTCACTGACTGCAAAGCCTTGGAGGACCAGGAGTGGGTCTCATCAACCCTGACACTTACATGCAGTGCCGGGCATAGAGTGGGTACATTAACTATGGTTCACGCTGCTATAACATGGTACCAGCCTCATCAGAGGCCTTCGCTTCTCTAAGTTCTTCCCCTTGGGTCCTTCATCTTGAAAATGAGGATTACGGTGGAATTATACTCCCAAGAGTTGCTAGATCAAATGAGTTAAACATAAAAAGGGCTCAGAAGAGCACCTGGAGAGCAGGGAAGTGTTACACTGTCTTTGCTTTCCTTTTCTGCTATTTGTATATCCATTTCCCCAAACCTAGCCATTCCTCATCAGCTACAGTCAGGGAAGGGAGTCCCAAGCCTAAGAACTATTTCTGAAACACCCTGAGGGAGGGACTAAGGGCCAGCCTTGTGAGGTTATGAGTACTGTGACCCTCATGTCTACGGTGCCTTTGCCTAAATCCATTTTTCCCTTCTAACTCCTGCTCATCTATCAGGACTCAGGATTCTCCAGAAACATTTCAGTCAAGATCACACAGCAGCTTGTCTTCACTAATGCAGTAGCTCAAAGGGCATTGACTTTGTCTAATCTTTAAAACTAGTATAATAACAGCAAATAACGGGCCTCACGAATAGTTACAAAATAGACATTTGCTAGCCAAGTGCAAAAACAAGCTTTAATGGTCATTCAGAGATATGAAGTCTAATTAAATAGCTGGAATGTTTGACAACCACACTGATCAATATGTGTGTCCTTTATCATGTGAGTACTTCATGGCACGTGCATCTATCTAGTATGCAATGTAGTGTTCTAGTACTCAGAGACCACCACTGGTCCCCCCACTAGGGACAGAATCAGAGTGCACACTGACCATGACTATGCTGTTGAAGAATTCTTGACTGAATACAAACCATAATGCAGCTCTTTTATTATTTTGATAAGTTCTTTTACATTAGCACAGGAGACAATGTTTCTATGTCCCTAATAACAGGTTCTGATAAATAATCTTCATGTAGCTACTTAATAACATCAGAGTTCCTACTACACCCCAAGCACTGTGACAAACAAAAACAAATACAAACACACAAACATCACTTTTCAATTTAAAATGAGTAGATCCAAGAGTTTTTGAAAACCAAGCACAATGAACTAAGGTTTGCATCCTCAAGGACTACACTATCTCTGAGCCCTCATAAGCAGCTGTATTCTGTGCTATCTCCATTGCTGAGGAAAGGGAGTAAGTGCCTGTTTACCTGTCCTCATGACTCCCAGTGCGAACATCCTTCATGGCAGCAAATCCACAAGGCACTCGAGCATATTTATTCAAATTTTCAATAAGTGTTTTTCCTACTTCAAGATAGTAAGGGTCTCCTGTAGCCTATTAAAAAGGAGAATACAGACATAGCATATATGCTGCCATATACCCATTTATTCATCCAGTAATTACTGAGAGCCTACTAGATGCCAGGAGGCCTTGTTTCAGGCACTAGAATACATGTTACACAGGACACAAATTTGAAAATACACTATGGATTTGGTTTACAGAATTCCTTAAACAATTGAAGCCATAAACTTCAGCCTTTAAGTTACATTTCTAAATGCTCAAAAGAGCTCCCCAATCGAAGGGGAGAGGTTGCCTTAGGATACAGATCCATAAATAAAATTTCCCTTTGAAAGAAATCTTTGCAAGTGGTTTTTTATTTTCATTTTTTCAGTTTTCATTTTTGTTCATCACCCTCTTCTTTACAGAAGAGATGTTCACAGTGTTCAGGAGGGGCTTTCTTATAACCAAGTTCGGATCTCAATTTCCTGAGTCTGGGGTTTGGAGCTGTAGCCTCTATCCCGGTCTTCAGAAGGACTCTTTAAAAGGGATCACATTTACAACAAATCTTACATCTTTCTACAATTTTATAGCTAAATGAATGGAAATAATGATAAATCCAACCATTATAACACTAAATACTAATTGTTATTATAAAAGAGCAAGAAAGTAGGGGAAAGCCAAGAACAATAAGTTATCTTACTTTATATAAGAAGTAGGTACTTTCTGCAAACTCTGGCCTTAAAGGATGCTGAGCCCAATGGACCCTGAAATCTGTAGTAAATGCCTGTACAGAATAACATATAAGCATAAAAATGTGACTGAAAATTAAACAAGCAGTTCTAGAATACAAAGCAATATGTATAAGAGGTAAAAATAATTAATATACAAGTCATGGTAAATTTTCATCCATAACATACTATTGTTGCCAAAATATATTTTAGAACCAAGCCTATGAGTTATTTTTATTGTGTGATCATGTTCATGTATGTGTGTGTTCACATATGAAAGTATGGAGGTCAACCTTGTGTGTTGCCTCTTGAGACAGAGGGTCTGGCTGGCCAGTGAGTCCCAGAGACTCACCTGTCTGGAATCACAGGTGTGCACTACATGGGTTCTGGGGATTGAACTCAGGTCTCCATCCTTGCACTGCAAGCACTTTACCAACTCAAGCAGCTTGCCAACCCTACCTTACCTTTAAATAACCAACTAGACCAACAAGGAACTCAAAAAAACCCAGTAATGGCACTTAGAAATGCCAATAAATACAACCTTCACTGTCTAATATCTGAGTTTTCCATTTGTTTCTTTCCTTTTCTCTCTGAACTAGTACTTTTCTGGTGTTCTAATTTCCTTTTAATTTCTTTAATTGACAAAACTGTGTTTATGATATACAGCATACTGTTTTCATATACCCACACAGAGTGAAATGTTAAATCAAGTAATTATGTTTTATCTGACACACCATTTTTGAGAGACACTTAACACTCTCTTCTGTGCATTTCCTATTGTATTTTCATCTATGTATTTTCTACTCTAAGCAGTTTCAAGTATGTATATTTTATTGTAGCCTGTTTCATTTTATAATAATGTCAAACCCTCAGTAAAATAAATCAAGGAATTACTTAAAATTAAAATTAGTGTATATGAAATTTAATCAATAACAGCCAACAGTGTTTGCTGTGGGGCAATGGTCTTGTACCTGTAAAGTTTTGTCAGTTGTACTGGTTTAATAAAATGCTGACTGGCCAGTAGCCAGGCAGGAAATATAGGCGGGGCAACCAGAACAGAATTCTGGGAAGAGGAAAGGCTCAGTCTGCAGTTGTCACCCAGACACAGAGGAAAAAGATGAGAGTGCCTCACTGATAAAAGGTACCAAGCCATGTGGCTAACACAGACAAAAATTATGGGCTAATTTAAGATGTAAGAGTTAATAAGAAGCCTGAGCTAATAGGCCAACCAGTTTATAATTAATGTAGACGTCTGTATGTTTCTTTGGGACTGAACAGCTGCGGGACCAGGTGGGACAGAAACCTCTGTCAACAAGTGTTCTTAAGCTTTTTATTTTCTGTGTATGGGTGTTTTGCCTGTGTGTATGTCTGTGCTGATTCTCTGGCACTGGAGGTAAAAATGATTATGAATGGCCATGTGGTGGTGAGAAGGAAACCTGGGTCCTCTGAAAAAGCAGCCAGTGCCTTAAGCACTGAGTCATTTCTTCAGTCCCAACAGGTTTTTTTTTTCTTTTTAAGTAATAAAGAAAAGAATGAAAGTGATCAGTGTATTTAGTTGAAACCTCATGTGATTCATCAAAAATATGAGCTTTTGTAATACAAAGCCTTGTACTTGAAGGTTAATAAAACTATACTTTCCAGAGCTAATACCTTAGGAAACATCTATGTTAATGGAAAGCTTATTTATTTCACAGGGAACAGAAAGAACAAGGCAACATGTCACAAAATGTGTAAAGGTGCATTTCTGGAAAGCCAAAAAGCATGCTTTCAGTAAGTATCTCTTTACATCAGCGTAGCAAAGACAACTATCATGGATGCAAGGTTGTTAAAAAGAAGAGCAATTTCCAGCCAGCATGAAGACATTCTCAACATTTTTTTTCTCTTCGGGCTTTTCAAGACAGGATTCCTCTGTGGCTTTGGAGCCTGTCCTGGAACTAGCTCTTATAGACCAGGTTGGCCTCGAACTCACAAAAACCCACCTGCCTCTGCCTCCCGAGTGCTGGGATTAAAGGCGTGCGCCACCACCGCCCGGCTTATTCTCAACATTTTTAGGATGAGTTATGATAACCAAAATTATACCTAATGTACATAACTTTCATCAAACAAGCTTCAGAATATAAAAAAGTGGTAAGATCTACCAGCTAGTATGTATCATAAGCTAGAATGGGACTAGCTAGATGGCTCAGCATGTCAGGAGGCTTGCCATGCAAGCCTGACATGAGTTCAATCCCTGGAAACACATAAAAGGAAAAGGAAAAAGCGACTACACAAACGTAGTCCTCTGATCGCCACATGGGCACTGTGGTATACATACACTGCCCACAGTCACCAGCTGTGCAATGCACATTTGCACATAATAACAATAAAGTTAAATTTTTTTTTTCAAAGAATGAGACAGTATTAGGGCTGGGAATACATGTCAGTGGTAGAGCGCTTCCTAGTGTGCACAAGGGCCTAGGTTTGTTCCCCATCAATGCACAAATGTTTAAAAGAAATCAAACAACAAGAGGTGGTGGTTAATAGTACATCGGCATAAGTTAAAACAGGTTGAGAAACAGTAAGCTTGGACTTTTATAGCAGTATTATCATTATCCTAAATTAGACCTTGCAACACACAGAAAAAAGCAAAAAGATAAAAAATATATATAAATAAAAATAAATTTAAAGGAATAACCACATCTTAAGGATATTTTCTATCTTTAAATTTAGAAATTATATACAGATATAGATAAATATAGAAACATAGATATATGTAGATATAGGTGTGGTGTGGAGTGTGTGTGTGTGTGTGAAGGAGAATTTCAAATATTATTTGCTTACCTCTGGTAAAAAATTGTGTTTTTTAATCACCTGGTATAACATTTCATGAGTTTCAATAGCAGGTCTAATATCACCCTTTAAAACCTAGAAGTCAACAACAAAATCACTTAGTATAAAGCATGAGCTAATTTCATCTATAACCATCACATTACAAGATTAGTACAACCTTGAAATGATAACTTTATCATTCGATTTTAGAAATCACAAATGTACTTAATTAAAATAATTTCATCCTAATATTAAGAAAATGGTTTCTTTACCTGCAAACCTGGAAAAAAGGCAAGCAAAGAATCCATCCAGGTCCGAGCATTCAGCATTGGTTTATGAATGTGCACATCAAGTAGGAGAGGTGGCTGGCTAATATACCTCATTATGGCATCATAGTGCTGAAAGATCACAACAAATCGGTCAGGAAAGTAGATGGAAACAATACTATACAGCACCGTAAAGGAATTAATCCTGAATAGATATATAAATTCCTTATATGTCAATCGATTATGTAAATATTTAGAGGGAAAGAAATGATGTATTTTGCTATAGATTTTCTCAGTCTGATGCAGAAGTATGAGTATAGTTCAGTGAAAGAATGTTTGTCTAACATACCCAAGGTTTCAAACCTAGGGCATGTATACATGCTCTACACGGGCAGGTGCACATGCGCACACACACACATACAGATCACAACTTATACAAATATCTACTGAGATGCTGAAATGATTTAAAAGAAAACAAGGCTAAATACATTGGTTTGTGCCCACAACACTAGAACTGGGAGGCTGAGGTAGGAGGAACGAGTTCAAAGGTATCCTAGGCTATATATAAGATCCTTTATCTTTAGAAGACAGAATGTTAAAGACAACAATTAATAAGAGGCCTTCCAGGGCTGGGAGGATCCATCATTCACTACAGTGCTCACTGCAAAGTATAAGGAGAGTGAGTTCAGATACCCAGGATCCACAGGAGAAAGCCAGGGACAGCATCATTCTCCAATCTCAGTGTTCAGGGAGTAAAGACAGAAGATCCCTAAGGCTGGCTGGCCTGGCCAGTCTAGGCAATGGGCAGGTGTAGGTTTGGTGAAGAGCTTCTGCATCAATAAAGTAAGACACACAGCATCTGAAGACAACATTCAAAATCAACTTCTGGCCTCCACACACATGCACACACACTTGTGCATATATGAACACATATACACAGCAAAAGTGGGGTAGGGTCTTCTGAGAGAAACCAATTTGAACATCTCTCTAATATGTGATTAGCTCATGGTTAGGATGCCTGTGTGGACCAGTAATGTCCTCTGGTTCCATTGGAACAAAATCACAGCTTCTATCTTACAGAGTTTAGATTTTTTTTCCTCCTTTATCTAGGAAACGTGGTCCCTTTCTGCTAACATAATATTCTGGTACTCGCTACTACCAAAACGAATGTGCACAATCACTATTACCACTCTCATGGCCTGCTAGCTCTGCTTTTTCTGTTTTTGGAATCTCCTTTTCCTTCTCTTTTGTTTTTCTTATATATGTCTCAGCTTTGAAAATATGGCAAGAAATATTAATGAGCCAACAAAAAGTTACCTGTCCTTACTCACCTCTAAATAGATAAAGAAAAAAAATCTCACTATTAGCAAATAACATATGTAGAGCTTTTTTTTTTAGTATTCAAAAATTTACTAGGACTTAAAATTTATCTATTTTTATTTTATGTATATGTGTGAGTACCTGCATGAGTATTTGTTTACCACATGCATGACCAATGCCTGGAAAGGCCAGATGACATTGGCTCACCTGGAACTGAAGTTTAAGGGGGCTGTGAGCTGCTATGTGGGTGCTGGGAACTGAACCCAGGTCCTCTGCAAAAGCAGCAAGTGCTGTTAACCACTAAGACATCTCTACAGCTCCAATTTAATAGGACTTTAAGGGAGCTGTTTTGTTAGTTCAATTACTATTATTGACAATTTGGCATATGTTTAGTTACTCTGTACATAAAAACTTTTGTAGTCTCCCCAAACACCTGGGGAAAAAAAGCTCCAGTATTCCCATTTTGTAGATGAGCAATAAAGGCAACCAGAGATGATCACCCACCCCAAATCACACAATCAGTATGCTGCCCAAACAGGATGTAAACTAAGATCTCTCTCTTATTTCAAACTACAATGCCAAAACATATCACATATGTGATGCAGATGAACTGATGGGTGGGCAAAAACATAAAGGTAAATTCTGTTGAAATGAACATAGTGACAGAGCCGACGGGTTTGCTATGTTAGCCTCAGCTGCTTCAGGTACAAAAGCCGCTAGGATGAGGTCAACCCTCTCCTTTCCCAAACTTCTCTCTGTGGTTCTTGTGGTTCTTGTCTGGGGTGATCAAGACTGAGCCAAACTTCCAACATTTCAAACAGAACTGGAACCCAGAAGTGAGAATTAGCTATACCTCATTCCAGTAACTGTCCGCTATGTTCAAAATAAGATTTTGAACCGGAATCACACACTGCCAGAGCTACACATTTTCTGATAGAAGATGAAAAGGGAACTTTCTGGGAGTGCATCACTCACACATCGCCCTGTCCAACACCAGAGAAGGCTAAGAAGCTCGACGACACATTAAAGACAGACTTTTAAGAAGGTCATTGAGGTGGGTAAGTTTTCATCAATCTTGGACTCAAATGGAATTAGCTACAAAATTAATAGAAAAATAAATCAACTTACTGTATTAAATCTTTCCAGAAAACTGTCATCTCCAAGCAAGACATAGGCTTTCAACAGATACTCATAATATGAATCAATCCCTGCTCCAACTCCACTGTCTACAAGAAATACATATAAATGTAGTCCTTTATTAAATATGTCTGAAAATGCATAGGGTACAAATGAGGACACTAGTAAAGCAGAGTGAAAACGATGTGCCACCATGAAGCTTTAACATAAAACTGTACACCCGCAGAACTCTAACCCTTCCTGCTATACGAATAACAGCTCCCTTATTGCAAATAGCTTGTTTTTCAAAGTTGCTATATGAAATTGATTACAATTTTTCTTATTTAGAAAATTTATATCAGCATATCTAAGCTATATGGAGGACAAGTTAACAGTGATTTAACCAACACAAATCAAAAATTTAAAATCTCTAAAAAAATAGAAATCAAGTTTTAGCAATTAAAAGCAAACATTTTTAATTTAAAAGGCCCAAAAACTGCTGAAAGGAAAAAAGAAACTTGTACCTAAAATTGTAACAACATTTTTGTAAGTTTTTCTTTGTCTTTGATATTTATAGTCTTCCAGAAAGAAAGAATAGATCACATATTAGGACACAGAAATAAAAACAATATCATATTTTTTATTTTTCAAGACAGGGTTTCTCTGTAGCTCTGTCCTGGAACTAGCTCTTATAGACCAGGCTGGCCTCAAACTCACAGAGATCCACAAGCCTCTGCCTCCCAAGTACTGGGATTAAATATATGGATTGAGCCACCACTGCCTGGATCAATCTATATATTTTAAGTTATATGCAAAGTACACATAACTAAAATAATGCTGTGGAATGTCTTTCTATATGCTGTGAATATGTGTTGCTCTCATTGGCTGATAAATAAAGTTGCTTTGGCCTATGGCAAGACAAGATGGATCCAGGTGGGAAATCCAAGCAGAGATACAGAAAAAGGATGGAGTCTGAGAGTTGCCAGCAGCAGCCCAAGGAGCAATGTACCAGAGCAATGTACCCTGGTAACACCACGGCTATGTGGCAATACATAAATAGAAAAGGGTTAAGTTTATGATGTAAGAGCTAGTTAGTAATAAGCCTGAGGCATCAGCCAAACATTTATAATTAATATTAAGCCTCTGAGTTATTCGGGAACTGGTGGGCAGGAGAGAAACCTTGTTACAAATACCTCAATGAAGTTTGTTATTATTTAAACAGTGAGGGAGGAAACAAAAGAGGGGAGAGGTGGAGAAAGAGAACAATAAGCCTGAAGGAGTCAGAACGGAATATTGATATAGCATTGATATAGCAGAAAAGGGTTGGGGAGGCGGAAACAAAGGGATAAGAGAACGCACTCAGCTTGTTTTTAGAGACATATATATCAATCAAAAACAAAAGGATGGAAAAAACAAAAAAGATGCAAATACTGAAATAAATAAGCCTGCATGTATTAAAAAGACCAACAGATTAAAATATGAAAAGCAACAAAATCCATCTAGATATGTGCAAATTCTACAAATGACACATTTACAGCACAAGAACTTGCAAGAAGTGAAAGCAGGAGGATGGGGAAAGGTGTAGCTGGCAAACTGCAAGATAAGGTGGAGACACAGGACTTGATGGAGAGGATCACCACACAAAGTGTTCAGCTCAGAAGAGACGGCAATCTAAAACGAATGCACCCACCATACTAAATGGAATATATATAAAGCAAAAATAGAATGATAGAAAAATCAGTGCTAGAAATTATCTACTTTAATTCTTGACAGGTTAAGCAAACAGAAAATCAGTAAGGTCTTTACATTGTTGATAACTGAGTGGAAATGTAAATTAGCCCAGCCACCATGAAACTCAGTATGGATTTTAAAATTTTCGATTCCATTCTTCTTACCAGAAGAAAATACTTTTCCCTTAATAGGCCCCCAATACCACCGTAACATTCCCCTCTCTAAAAAGGCAACCCTAAAATCATTTCAGTAGACAGCTGAAATTGGGGACTAAAGCCCACTTTCACCATGAAAACTCAGAGATCCAGTTCCAAGCTGTTCACAGAAGGAATGAGTGTCTGGATTGGAGTTCCACTCCTGCCCTTGTGTATAGTCTACAAGACAGAGCTCCCTTCTGACACTTTCTGGCCAGAAAAACAAGGACACATCTGGGAATGCTCCTTTTGGGTTTCCTGTCCTGAGCTGCTTGTGCAGTCTCCTCCCTTAAGAGTTAATCCAGTTGGTTTGTCAATCACCAAGTGAAGGCACCGCCCCTTATGAAGGCTGATTTGCCTTAAGCCATGCTAAAGAGATGGGAGGAATAATTACCCCTCTAATGAGATAATGTGCCCTTCCCAGAATTTCTGCCTCTGTACACACTGTACACACTGCCTGCTTTCCTGAGTTCCTTTTGTTCTGTCTCTTTTTAAGTATGCTTCCCCTAACACTTTGGGCTTCATTCTTTCTCTAAAGCTCCCCTCCCCCACCATGTGGCTGACCTCCATACTGACTTAACTCAAACAGCACAGCTTTTTCTCTTTCGTTTCAAAAATCTTCCTCCTCCAGACAGCTGCTAAGATTTACAACTTGTCTGCCTGGGATTTTTCTTTTAAACTCTAATTAAATTGTCCTCAAGCAAAAAGAAGAGAGAGAGAGAGAGAGAGAGAGAGAGAGAGAGAGAGAGAGAGAGAGAGAGAGGAAGAAGGAAGGAAGGAAGGAAGGAAGGAAGGAAGGAAGGAAGGAAGGAAAGAGAGAGAGAGAGAAAGAAAGAAAACATTAAAATTCGGACTACCATATGATCCTGCTATACCTATCCTGGGTGTATATCTGAAGGAATCAGTTGGCACAGAATAGAGATAGCTACATATATACTGCAGCACTATAGCCAAGCTATAGTGCCCAAAAATGAATAGCTGAAGAAAATGTGTCTGTGCACATGCATGCACTCAGTCACAAAGAATTGAATTATGCTGAGTGGCGATTTGAATAAGAATGAATGGTCCCCAGAGGTTCATATATTTGAATGCTTAATCCAGGTGTGACACTACTTGAGAAAGATTAGGAAGCTGTGGCCTTGTTTGAGTAGGTGTATTCTTCTTGGAGTAAGTGTGTCACTGGGGGTGGGCCTTAATGTTTCAAAAGCCCTTGCCAGACCCAGGGTCTCTTTCTTTCTGTTGCCTGGGGATCAGGATATACTATCAGTAAATACATCATGAATATCTTTAGAAACAAATTCTCTGTGGCTTGTACTATTTCCTCAGGCTAGATTCTAGAAGTAAAGTTATTAGTCAGGAGGACTAATACTATATCAGTGACATTTTGGTGTAGGAGGTCCTTCTGTCTATATGTTGCTTTCATTGGTTAATACAGGAACTGCTTTGGGCCTACAGCAGAGCTGCAGGGGAACAGAGCTAGGCGGGGAAAACTAAATGGAATGCTGGGAGGAAGAAGGCGGAGTCAGGGAGACGTGCTGAAACTCTGCTGGTAGTCCACGACCTTGTAGTGATGCACAGATTAATAGAAATGAGTTAAATTAAGATGTAGAAGTTAGCCAATAAGAAGCTAGAGCTCATGGACCAAGCAGTGATTTAAAAAATATGATTTCTGTGTGATTATTTCGGTTCTGGGTGGCCGGGACAAACAAGCAGCCCTTTTCCCCAACATTTTATAGTACATAGCCTGCACATAGCCAGGACTGTCCTCAGGATGCCAAGCTAATTCATGGAACCTTCATAGTAACTCTGAAGTGGTACTAATGCCCCATCTTACAAACATGATACAGAGACAAACACAAGTGACATAATTTGCCCAAGATCACAGAGCTTAAATTCCAAGAACAGGACTCCAGAATCTATGTTCCACTCTCCAGAGGCAGAACACATACACACACGCAGAGGGAGAGAGGGGGCTGTGACAACATCACTAAATATATCCACTAAACTGCGACGTGAGACAAAGTGTTCTGATCCCTTAATCCTCAAAGAAACCAATGTCTTGTCTCTCCCCACACCTGCTAATGCTGCTATCCCGATTATCTTCACAAAGGAAAATGCTGTATTGACAACCATCCCAAGGATGTGAAGGTCTGATTTAAAGCCCACTTGCATACCTTTGCGAACCCAGTCTCCAGTGTGAATATTGATAGTCACGCCTACTAAATTGCTACTTCGTTGTCTCTTTTCCCAGAGAAAATCAAGAGCTTTTCTTGCATATTCCTATAATTAAAAAACAAAAGCATACTTGAAGAACTTTGTCTCTGGCAAAGAGGGGGTAAAACTATAAATCAAAGACCATAGAATCTTTTAAGAACTAAGCGAAGTTCTTAAGATAATCACTTATAAATTTCCTTAAAATTTTCCCTTGACTCTTTTTCAGCCACTTCATATTAAGAGATTTCACTTGGAGAATATCCATGGCCATTTACTCTTGAAGCATGGTTCACATTCATACAAGGATCATTACATTAAACTGATATAATTAAATACACTTGTTAAAACAACTATTACCACCTAAATACAAAGTGGAAATCTCATAAGGTAGTCTTATTTAGCAAATCTGAAGAGAATTCACAGCTAATATGCTATCTTTGAAAGTCATTTCAGATATTTTTTAAGTGAGACATAATATTATTAGTGAAAAATTGGCAAATCAACTAGGCTAACTGAGAACTTATTTGTATATTTATGTATATATAAAGTTATAATCCCTTTTTTATTTACTTTTACCCACTAGGTATTAAATTATTTCTTACAAAATTCTTAACTTTGGATAAAAGATGCTATACATGGAATAGCAAATGATATCTACTGGTAAAATTCTAAATTAATTTTAGGACATGAACTTATTTAGTACTGCAAGCAAAAAAAAAAAATCATTAAACCTAATTTGCTACTTTGTAGATTTGGCAATGGAGTGAAAATCATTTATATTCTTGATAGCAAATGATGCATGGTAATTATATTTCAACAAAGTAGACCACAACTATCATTAAAGGGTAAATTTTCAAATCTGAAAAGTATGATACTGGTTCTATTTCCCCATTTCATTTTATAGCTTAAAAAACACACAGTAAAATTACAGATTTAACTAAAGCTTAAAATTGAATTATAGGACAATAATACAAAAACTCTGATTTTTTTTTGTATATTGGTCTCCATATATTAGGGTCAACAAAGTTTTTCTGCCAAGGGGCAGACAGAAAACAGTCCAGGCACTGTGAGTCATCCTGCCACTGATCACGACTTCTCCTCAGGCAGGGAGACAGACAGCAGTCACTGAGCACATTTGTGCTTTCACACTGACTTGAAGAAGACAGACCACAGCTTAGCCTTGCGCCAGCAAACTTCTGTCAAAAGCTTTTAGGAGGTTTTTAAAATCATGATTTTTTTTTCCAATGTATATATTCAGAAAAACAAAATAAGCCAATGGAAAGAGTAAGACATGGACTCTACATCCAACTTCATTCATTTACCCACGGACTGAGATTTATCTATTGAGACTCATTTTTGCCTATAAATGCATCAATATTTCAGAATATTAAAATTTTAATGTTTAATTAAATTTAGTATTATAGCACTTAATATTTAATTAATATTATATTAAAACATATGTATAAGTACCTGTACTGTCTAATGAAGGGAAACTACTAGACGATAGATATATTTTAAATTTTAAGTTTAAAACATTAACCAATCACACCTGATAAATCTGTCCTCAAGGCACATGAATGTATAAGCATCCATTTATACCCAGACAAGTACAGGGCACAAGACCTTGCTGACTTAGTTCACATCCTTATCCAGTATCTGTAATGGTGTTATGTGTTCCCTACTTCTGCTCTGTCCATGTGACCATCTTATAACTTAAAAAAAAAAAATCATCTAAGTCAAGTGTCTAAGGAAGTAGGCACTTAAGTAACTCTTGCATTCTGATGATAATTACATTCAAATAAACAGTTACATTACATTTTTTTTAATGTAAGACAGAGACAGACCCCAATAAAATATGTGGGTCGATATAAGTCTTGAATAATGAATAACTTTTCCCTTGGAGTAAACAAACTTACACATTAGAGTCTTGATCAAGGCTTATGTACAAAAGTTTCACTATGGGTTTAAATAATTTGTGAAGGTTTAAGAAATACAACCAACCATTTGAAGTCTAACAAATAAAACACAGATACGTGGACATCTATGCTACAAAGGAATCATCAAATTTACATAATGTAGTTAAAACAATCTTCTAAGAAGAAAGCTAAATTTTACTTCATGGTCTGTGAACAAAAAGTGAACTTATATTTAATACAGTTGCTTCACGACGACTTCCTCACCTGTAACACTAAGATTTGATTAAAAGTACATTAAATAAACAGTAATCCTATAATGGCAAGTCCTAATCCTTAGCCAAACAAAACAAACGGAAAGTTAGCTCCTCCTGAACCCCAGATGAAAAGCCATGAGAAGCAAACCTCAAATATTGTCGCTCCTGTGAACCGACTCAATGCAGCAAACTCAAGAATCAAGGTCCCCGCACAGGCTGTACAGGTGTCTGTCTCAGTTCCCGTCCGGGCTTCTGGCTTTCTGATACCAAACTTTAAATTAATCTAAATACAATGAGAATGTTACCATGAGCAACTACCAAAACACAGATGAGTTTCCAACCAGTCACTGTCAAATATGAAAATATATTCTGAGCATACAGAATTTATAGGGTAAATAAGTTTTCATTTATTTTTTTCTTGATGATGTAATAATGCAAAACCATTATAATAATATAACCATTAAAAGGGTAGATCAGTCTTAGAAGAAATTACATTTGAGAATTTATGAATCTAGTACAATGTTAAACAGTTCATAAGGAAAAATTTGATTGTTATGGTTTATATTTAAGACATTAAAATTTTGTTTTATAAGTTTTTATAAATTAATTTATTCTTTGACAATTTCATACATGTATACAATACATTCTGATTACTCATTACTCCACCCTGGTGCTCCTTCCCCCCACTAGGTCCTCTTCCCACTATTATTCTTTCATTACATTCATTATTTATTGGCTGTGGAGGCACATACATGCCACATCATGCATGAGGCAGTCACAAGACAACTTGGGGGAGTCAGATCTCTCCTTCCACCAAGTGGACCCTGGGGATCAAACTCAAATTGTCAGGCTTAATGGCAGGAGCCTTTATGTGCACTGGATCATCTCACAGTCTCTATCATGACTTTTTATTTTTGTTCTGAGACTCACTGAGTTTAACTAGGGCTACCCACATGAGTATGGAGCTATCCAGTGGAGCATGGGGAATTCCTCAGTGGCTACATCACTGAGGAGATTGACTCCCACCTCAATATTTATCCCTTGATCAATATTTATTATCTACTGTATAGTAGATAATACAATAAGATACAAAGAAATTGATCTTTGCCTTCAAGGAGCTTAAAAGCCAGACAGAATAAATAGAATGGGTATGAAAATAGAGAATAATAATAATGGAAAATCACAAATAAGTGTAAAAAATCGAGGAACTGATAAAAAAATAATTTGAGAAACAAGCAGATAAAGTATCACTGGTTTGGGCATAGCTGCAAATTAAGAAAAGTGGATGATCAGATCATGGGTCCTAAAGGAGAACCTATGACTGTCACTGTCCTAAACCAGTATAATTCCCAACTGCATTCTAAATACTTATCCTAATTCCCACAAACAAGCATAGCTCACTCACATCAAAGGAGCATCTTCATTAGACAGTGGTGGCACAAGCCTTTAATACTAGCACTCAGGAGGCAGAGGCAGGTGGATCTCTGTAAGTTCAAGACCAGCCTGCTCTACAAAGTGAATTCCAAGACAAAGCTACAGAGAAACCCTTTCTCAAAAAAACAAAAACAAGGGAAAAAAAAGCTTCTTCTGCAGCAGATGGAGACCATTACAGCAAGCACAACTGGTCAAAGTGCAAACAACAACTGACCATGGAGTGCCCAGGCCCAGTCAATACATTTACAACACAGCTCCGGTACCTAGGTTCAGGGAATATCATGGAAGAAGGGGTGGAAAGACTAAGAGCCAGAGGACGAGGAAGTCTACTATGAGACAGAGTCTTATATATATGACAAGGAAGCTACCCCCTGAAATAGCAATACAGTTGCCTTATCAAGACCCACACATCTTCTGACATTCCAACATAGATGGAAAAAATATCACAAGGATATCCCTAGATGAGGAACTATAGAAAAGTAACAGCTGTTAAGTTAAAAAAATGAAAATAAAACAAAAACTAAAAGTAAATTCAATATATTACATATTGCTTTATATAGTTTTGCATCTAAGTTTAGTAAACTAAGGGAAAATGACCAGTTAACAATGCAATTATACTAGTAAACGAAGAAATTCTCATTTGAAATGACTGTATTATGTTGATGTCACACGCTTCCTAAAGCAGTCTGGTAATACTTGTATGCACATAAGCATGTGCTCACACTACCATACATACAATGTGCACATACAGAAAAAAAAAGGAAAAATATCCAAACTAAAAATTTAAATAAAAAGGGGTTTAATTCTAGTCTTTCATTAAAGAAAACGTGCCAGGCATGATTACTCACATGGTGGGAAATCAATGGATATGACGACCTCTGGGTTGAAAAGCACATACCTGTGTCATGCTGCTCAACCACAGTCAGTCAACCATGACTTCCTAACTACAGAAAACGAGCCTAGCTGGACTTAAACCCTCAGAGAAGCTATGTCAGGCAGTAGAGATGGTAAGTCTAAAAGAATGCAATAAACAAGTCCCTAGGGGTTTGAGAGAGCACTAGGTAATGTTCTGAGTGGAAAAGTAGTTTCCCTGAGGTACAGAAGCAGGCTGGTTGGAATGAGAATAGTCCCATAGGCTCACATTTGAATACTTGGTTCCCAGCTGGAAGCACTACCTGGGAAGAATTAGGAGGTGTGGTCTTGTTGGAGGAGGCCTGTCACAGGAATGAGCTTTGGAAGAGTCAAAAGCCTGCCACCATCCCTGTGTGCTCTCTGCTGCCCACCTGCAGTGCGGGACATGAGCTCTCAGCTGTTCCTGCTGCCTGAAGACTCAGGTGTAATGGACTCTAACCCTTTGAAACCATAGGCCTAACTAAACCCTTCTAGTTTTATGTTAGGTGTGTTTGTCACAGCAATGCAGAAGTAACTAGGGCCTATCAGAGAACACCAGTCTACTGCCAAGCTATGAAGATTTCTCAGTGTTAAGGGACACTCAATGGAGCAGAGAGAATGCAAAAGTTTTGAAAGCAATTTAATAAAAAAATATGTTTTAGAAATACTATTTTCCCAAGTGCTCTGTATAATAAGCCTGAGAATAACCACATTAAGATACTGTGGAGTAAGTGGCCCACGCTGCAGCCCCCTCCCCTGGTCTCCCCACCACAGGCTGTAGGGGGTCCCATGGAGCCCCAGAGTAACTGGCCCACACTGCAGCCCCCTTCCCCTGGTCTCCCCACCACAGGCTACACACCCCTCCTTCTGGAGGTTTTCTTACGCTTTCTCACACAGTCCACTGCAGGATGCCTGCTCCTGAATTCCTCCACACCCTCCCTCTCCTGGGAGAGTAGCACCTTCCTACTCTCACAGCCTCTTCGGCAGCAACAACTCTGGCCCACACTGCAGTCTGTCTCCTCTTTCTGCAGCAGAATCTACAGACACACTGAAGCCAAGGAAAGCTTATGCTAATCTAATCTTCACCTCGCTCAAATGTAAGTTAGCCAATACATCAATATAACTTTGCTGCCAGCTTTGATGCATCTTTTCCAGTTTCACGTGGGAGAGAAAGACCTCTGATAACAGGAATTCATCCTGTAAATGACAAAGAAATGTCAAGAGAGTCGCACTTGTTCACAGTGACTTACTCGGGGATAAGGAAGGCCACTGGTAGTGTTGAAAGCTGGTAAGAGTCTGTAGCCCAGCTGCTTTGCCATTTGGAGAAGTTCATCATTATACCACTGCATGTATTCACCTTTTTCTTTCAGCATGATCGCCAGTGAGTGTCCACCTAAAAGACCCCTAAGATCACAGAGACAAAATATTCCCTGTAATTTAATTACACATTCATTTACAAGCTATACCCAAGAGGGTATGAGCCTTTGTCCCCCACAAAATGCAAACTAAATATAAGGAAAGGCTACAGAATAATTTAATTCTTTTTTGCTGGCTATTCATTTTATGACAAACTATTATCATCACATAGCCAACATATTAAAAACAACAACAGAAACATTAGGGGCTGGAAAGAAGGTTCAGTGAGCTACCAAGGCTGCAGATCAGAGTATGAACTACAAAACTCACTTAGTACAAGTAGAGAACTGACTCCTTCCTACAAGTTGACCTGCATGCTCCTCCCCACAATACAACAAATAAATAAATGCAAAAATTTACAAACTAATATAAAGTACTTAACATTCTTAAGTATCTTAAATTTTCTAAAGCCAGAAAACATCCTAGATATCACATGTATTTTAACAAATGAGCCAAACATTTTAAAAATAAATTTAAAATTTAATTCTATCACCATGAAATCTTTGACTCTTACTATAAAATTTAAAAATTAAAAACACCTTTAACCTCATTAAGGATTAATAATCTCTAAGGAGCAAGGACTTCTTACATTTAGTTGGAGAGCAACTCACTTTGACAAGGAGATGGGACAGAGAATTACAAAAGCTACCAAAGATAAGTTTACCTAATGGTGGGATGAATTAATTTTATAATCTCACACTTTTAACCCTCAAGGGCATTTCTGACTGTCTGAGGAGCAAGACTGTTAACTGAGTCTCATCTGGTTTCTCTGCGAGGCTCCTGGCTAATGCTGGCCAACTGTGGAAGCTCCTGGAAACCTCACCAGCAGTCTGAGTCTCTCCAAAGACTATATGTGTGTGTTACAGCATAATCCACGGTTATCACCATGCCTGTTTCACAACACCCCAGATTTTATCTTCTTTGCAAGGGGAAGTGTTGAGATAGGGCCTCAGGCTGGTCTTAAGACTTCTTACTCTGCCACAGCTTTCTAAGTGCCAGGATCACAAGACTGAGCCACCATGTCTGGATTTCAAATTTTATACCTTACTTATTTATTTATTTTGTAAAACTTTATGGTTTTGGGTGTTTCAGCGGCATGAATGTCTGTTTACCACGTACATGCAGTGTCATTGGAGGCCAGAAGAAGGCATCAGATTCCTCTGAGACTAGACTTTCATTGGTAGTGAATGGCCATGTGGGAGCTGAGAATTGCACGTGGGTCTTCTGCAAGCGTAGCTAGTGCTCTTACTGTTGAGCCATCTCCCCAGCCCGCCCCCACCCCACAATTTTATCTTTTAAGCATAAGAAACTTCTTTATTAGCTTCAGAAATAATCAGCCTGGGCTTCTCTACACTAGCACTGTAGCTTTAGTGCTGCACACTTACCCAAGGACTCTGATGTTTGTCTCAAAGACTGACACAACCACATCATTATCTAAATTAACATCTCTTAAAACTTTTCTCACTGCATCTTCAAATTCCTTCGTTTTGTTTAATACCTAGGAAAAGAAAAGAATGAAATAAAAGTCTTTTTTACCAAATCAAGAAAAAAAATTATACTCAGACTGAGACACTAAGTTAATGTTAGCATACTTGAAGACTCAGAAAAATTATGCAACAAAATAATATACCCTTAAATATATTATAAAAATGGGATAATATGTAAAACTGAAAACTACAAACATTGGAGCATCTTTACACACTGACGGACTCCAGGGCTCTAAAGGACTCTTCACAGGAATTCAGAGTGGACTCAATACAGGCCCAAAATATGAAATCCAAAATGCATCAATCTAAAATTTTTAGGTTCTGAATATTTTGTTGGCACCACTCAAAATGTTATAGATTGCAAGCACTTTAAGTATTCAAGTATTTTGGGCTGTCGGATTAGGAATGTACAGCCTGTAAAGACTATGACATGTTATAAAATACAAACTTCTAGAACCAAGTGATTCAGATAAAAAGATTCTTTTTCATACTTAGATGACAGACAGGGATATATAGAGAACTCTTTCTTTTCCTACTTCTAGTTCTTCTTCCTTAAACATTGTACATATTTGTATACATGCATATATTGTCCATGACCTACAGCTAGAGCCACACGAGAGGTCCTCTGCTGGGATCTGGCTTCTAAGTCAGACCAAAGTAAACATCATCCTGCTCATCAAGCATCATCTTAGCAACTAAGCTCTTTTGGGCTGAGATGGCTCAGTGGGTATAGACAGGCACTCGCTGCCAACCCTGAATACCTGAACTTAATCCCTGAGAACCAACCCCTGCAAGTTGTACCACATAGTGTAGTACTTGCACCCACATACATATACACACAGAATAAACGTGTGTGTGTGTGTGTGTATAAAATAAGAAACTGCCAACTCCAGAAGAAAGTACTATCTTCACCTGACTGAGTCTAAGCCTTCACCCTATGCCACCCTTACCCTACAGGTATCCCACTGGCAAAAGAAGCAGTTATGGTAAAGGACAGGTCCTGGTGTGAGTTCCAGTTCTTTGACCTCAGTGACTTGTGATTCAATTCAAGTTACTTCCAACTCTGAGCATATTCCTTCATCTGTGAAGGAAGGAGGACCTACACCGTAGAGCCATTTTCTTAAATACGGTCATGTGTTACAGTACTTTAGCCAGAGTGTCTGACGAAAGTGCTGATTTTCAATGTTTAATATTGAACCATTATAATCACGCAGTTTAGACTCGTTGATCAACTGAAACCTCAGTGAGTTCTTGGAAGGAGCCCCATGAGAAGAGGTCATTGTCATTATGAAGGCGGCTTTCATTTTTCCATCTAGGAACATGATTAGATGCTATTTAGAGACTAGATGCAGTAAAAGAAGCTTGCCTTTGTTTAATCTTTTTGTTTGACAATACTTTGCAGTACTTTCTGAAACTTGATCTGATCCTAACTAAGTATGAGAGATTCCCTAAGAGTATGTGTCTAAAATTCAAGTAAAATTTAGGACAGCCTGAAATCAAAGTCAATGGGAACCTGGTTCTGAGCTGACCAGTTTCTCTTCCCAGTCTCACAAGGCAAATGCGGAGCAGACGCCCTCCCATCACTTGGGAATGAGAAACAACTGCTTTCCCCCCCCCCCCCCGCCATCTCTTTTTCTCATGACCTGGTTAATCTCCGTGGTCTCCCTCTTGAGACCTGTTCTAATTTATAGCTACACTTCCCTCCCGAGGAGCCCAGGAGCTTCTTCAAACACACACCACAGGAGCACCAATGCCAAACTTCCAAAGAGGTTATCACTGCCCATGCAGCTACAGAATTAATTCTAACAGACTCACCATTTCATCTGTCTCTTTATCTCCTACCAAGTAACAAAAGGTGAGTCTGGGCCTCTGCTGTCCCTCCATTGCTTCTAATCTGTTTCGGTAACTGCTGCCTTTTCAGATTTCACAGTAATCAGACTTAAAGGTGCAATGTTTTAGTGCCTGATTCTATGACAACAGGGTGAAACTAGTATTTTGAACATTTTAAATTTAAAATTCCAACTATGGAAAGAGAAACTGACTTAACATATTATGTTATAGACAAAATAAAAATGGTTGGGTTCTGTACACTAATCACTACAAGTGCTGTTAGTATTTTCAAATTGTTAAATCATAAAATTTAAAAATAACCACCATTTAAAAGGCAAATTTAATTAGAAATACTAATACTTGCATTGATAAAAGTATGCAAGATAATATCCCCACTCTAAGTACAAGAAAACCTTTGAAAGTACCCTATTTTTCTCCAATTCTGCTTAAAATCAAAAGAAAATACTTAAGAAAATGATTAAAGATTCAAAATAATTTGTTTATTTCCAATTCTACGATGATCTGTAGTTACTTTGGTTATTCCCACTTGAAAAGACTGAAATAAAATATTTTATAAAGTAGCACTTCATTTTTTGTGTATGCCTGTGTTTGTGTGTAGGCACACATATGCCACAGTGTGTGTATATGTGTCAGAGGACAATTTGGATAAGTCAGTTCTCCCCTTCTGCCATGTGGGTCCTGCTGGCCAGGTTGTCTGGCTTGGTGATAAATGCGCCTCCTGAGCCATCTCATCGGCCCTCAATTTGTATTTCTAATTATATCCCAAATAATGTTGTTATTACTAGTTCTGGACTAGTAATAACATTAATAGTTATAGTAATAAAATTAATAGTATTACTTGAGAACTAACTCTTTAAAAATATTACCTTCATAATAATTTGTGGTTACCCAATAAGAGAAGTTGACAGATTTCTAAATGTAGGAATGTTATGCAGTCTAGAACCGCCTTATCTCCTTTGCGCCTGAGAATATTTTATAAAACAATAATAACTGAAGTCCATAGTACTGAAAATAAATTAAGACATTAAGAGAGAAACGAGAGGGCATCTGCTATCTGAAGGAATGAGCCAGAACGAGGAAGAAGTGTCAGCATTCTCCAATGTTGTCACTCACTGCTCCTGCTCCTCACCGCCCCATCCCAGAGTAGCTCTGTGCCTCACTCATAAAGCACATCATTCAGTCTCCTAGGTGACAGCTGTAGCTTCCCAGGGACTGTACAGCTCCAAAACATATGCTTATGTCTGCTGGGATCTTGTGTATCTTCTCTCTTTTCCCTATGATATGCAAAAATCCAGGGACCACTAAATCAGAAATACAACATCTAACAGTATCTTTGCATTTTTTATTCATCTTTGCTAAGTGAAGTTGTTGACTTTCAAAACTCTAGCCCAGCGGAAAGGTCTAAGCAATCCACTTTCACCGTGGCTATAGTAACGTCAGAGGGAAGCAGGACTAACCCTCGCCAGAACAATCAAAGAGCAGTAACCTGAGTGGGTGGGTTGTCTCTTTGAATGTCAGAGGCACTCTCTAAGCTGCTAACACGGTGAGATTTCTGTTTCAAAATTAAAAATGTGTGGTGGGGAAAATATAGGAAAACTATCAGGAAGTAAAAACTTCCTGCTACTTGAAAGATGCTTTATCTTGTTTTGTTCTTAGTTTTAATCAGCACTTGGAATGTTAACTTAAAGTGCACGTTTAGCCCTTAAAGAGGACCATGAATCATGCCACATTCCGTGATGGTGTTAATGGTCCAATGATAAAACCCTGGAAAGACAGTATTTCAGCATCATGGCGTCTGAATCACAGTTTCGCCCTCTACCACAAACAACTCCAAAACTAATACTCATTAACATGATCTCTATAGTACATGGGTTGGAAAAGAGAGCCAAAATCTGGCTGGGGAAAACAAGGTTTGCTTGTAAGCACAGCCTAAAAACTTCAGCATCATGTGGCATATATCATGATACAACAAGAGCAAAGTATTTTTCCAAATTACCTTCTTTCAAAAGCTTCAACCTCCTTACCCAAAGGCATGGGAGACGTGAGTCGACACCTTGATAAATTACTTGAGTATCTCCACTATGCTACATGATTGTATTTGACAATAATTTGACATAACTCAGCAATGTTATATATTACATAAAGTTCAAGCTTTATTGAGAAGTAAAGATTTGAACAGCTTAAATTCTTATGGCTTCTATTCCATACATAGTATGCTGGTTACATTTATATTACTTGAGTGTGGATATCATGAAACTTATAAAATAAGCAAGTCCAAGAAAAATGGAACTTACCACCAGAGTATCCAAAGAATCGATCAATGTTAGGGAAAACCTAAGAAACAAGTGCAACAAGATACATATAACACTAGAACTTGAAATGCTTCATCCATGAATGTGTAAGTAGAATTATCTACATCCTACTATAGTTTCTAGTAAGCAGCTCCTCCAAGTATCTACAGTGCAACGTGATCTATAAAACAACCCAACAATCTGAAACACTGGGGATGAAACTTTGGGGATGTATTGAAACTGCATCGACTCCTTTTAAAACAAACAAAACACAGAAGCTCAATGCTAGGGGTCCAATCCCAGCATCATGGATAAATTAGTAATTATCAATTAAATATATCACATAGATGCATATGTAGTGGCCCCTTAGAACATGATGATGCCCGCATGAACATTTTACAGACATCAAAGTTACATAGTTCTTTTAACATTACACCTAGTTTAATAAGCTAACATTTCTCAGATATTAAGAAATAAGTTGCTTTTTTTTTAAGCAAAGAATAAAAGACCTTAATAAAACATTTAGAGAAGATTTTCTTTTCCTTTATTTTTTTAAGGCATTCTTTAAAATCTGGTCAACTGTGCTAGTGAGAGGACTCAGTAGGTAAAAGTACTTCAATCCCCAGGATCCATGTGGTCAATGGAGAGAACTGACTCCTGAAAATTGTCCTCTGGCCTCCGCCACAGCACACGTGCAAACATGACACACGATACACAAACAAGTGAAAAACAGAATTTAAAGTTGGCAAAGCCCCAGAAATGTGGCTGTCAATTTTCTCTCCAAGTGGGACCTGGCTACTCTGACATGACATGTTAAGCCTTCTGCCCATACTCACTTTCCCAAGGCATCATCTACATCGCCCCGGCTCGGCTCCTGGCCTCGGACGCGGCCTCTACAGGTTAAAGGCATGAGTTCATCAGCTGGGTAAGCATGTTCCTGCAGAAAAACCTTAATAAGTCACTAAAGAATGGGAGAGAAAGCAGACCTGGCTTAGAGGAAAGGACTTAAAAGGTGGACTATCTACACGATCTGTGGACAACTGAAAATGTGATGCATGCTTGGAAAAAAGCATATTAAAATTTCTTTTAAAAACTGATAATCTGATTTCCCTCCTGGAATCTTACTCTCTAGAAGTTACCACCATTAAGACCAGCCTTCAGTCCTTTAGATTTATTCATGTATTAATACACTCAAATACATGCACATGTATTATTTCAAACATTTCTTTTTGAGACAGGGTCTCACTATGTAGCCTAAGTTGACCTGTTACCCACAATTCTCCTGCCTTAGCCTTCTGAGAACTGGTATTACAGGTACATACTGCCATGGCCAGGTAAGAGCTGGGACTTGAACAGAACACAGATCAGTTAAATGGATCTTATGGAACACAGTTCTTTCTCCTGGTAATGAATAGTAGTAGGGCTATCCCGGTTCCTCCTATTTATATGTACATATATTGCTTGTGTGCCAACCCAGCGCCTGAGGCATATGAGACAAGAAGCACTCTACAGTGACTGACCTACATCCAGAAACTGCATTCACATACAGGTACTTACTGCCATCTATATCACTGGTCTCAAGTTTGTTTTATATTTTACTCAAAACACAAGGTACCCCTGTGGTGGTTTGAATGAGAAATATATTGGCTCATATATTTGAATGTTTGGTCCCCAGTTAGTGAAACTATTTGGGAAAAATTAGGAGGTGTGGCCTTGTTGGAGGAGGTGTGTCACTGGGGTGTGCTTTGTGTCCCAAAACACACATCAGGCTTGGTCTCTCTGTAGGCAACTTTCAGATGAGATGTAAACTCTCAGCTACTGCTCATGCCCCACGCCTGTCTGTGTGCCATCATACTCCCCGCCGTGATAATAACCCTCTGAAACTGTAAGCAAGCCCCAATTAAGCTTCCTTTTATAAGTTGCCTTGGCCATGGTGTTTCATCAATGGCAATCCAACAGTAACTAAGACAACCCTACCACCCCAGCATGTTGGAATGTTTCAGAAATACTTTAATATCAAAGTGAAATTGTAACTCATATTTATTAATTATTTTCTACCCTCTATCTATACATTAAGGAATTTATTTATTTCAACAATCCTCTGAAGGAGATTCAATTGTCTTCATTTCACAGGGAAAACCAAGACCCAGGAAATCAAGTAAGCTGAAGTTGAGCAGTTGACATGATGAATTGAGAATTCAAAGCTTGGTCACCTGACTCAGGAGCCCAAACCTTTACACCCAGGACCAGCTCCTCAGAAGGTTGCATAGTACAGATACATTTATTTACTCCTGTATGTATGAACATGAAGAATGGTCGGAAAACATCTGTAGACACAGTCACCTTTCATACATGTGTGATTTCTGTGGCTCACTTAAAAATAGATGAATCAAGGAGATACTGAATTTTTGATAGTTACTACCAAGCAGGATATCAATTTACAATTTACTCTTAACATTTGAGATGATTGATGCTTTGTAGTTTACCAATCTCCTGGGTTAAAAAAAAAGTCTCAAGTTCTAGCATTAATAAGGATATACACCTTCTTATATTAGTCACTCTGGAAAAAAAGCCTATTTATACGCTACTAATGGCTACTTCTATTGCCAAGAGACTCAATAAATATGATCTGTTAAATATCTTTTATCCTTTCTTTGTTTAGTTTTTAATTTCTGTTTGTAGTGTTTTCACTTTAAGCTTTAAGTATGTACGTAAATCTATTCATTTCTTCCTTCATGGTTTCTAGTTTTCAGGAATGCTGTGCCAGGCTGCTCTGGGCCCTAGCAACATTATACACACACACACACAAACACACACACACACACACCACACCATATATATATTTCATTACATACATATACACACACATATATTTTGTTACATAGATACCTATATACATACATATACACATACATACATTGTGTTTTATATATATATATATATATACACACACATACACACACACACCACAAATAAGGTATTTTCTCTATCTGGAATTTATTTTATTTTTAATGTTTAATGCTATTTGTTCCTCAAAGGCCAATTTTCTAAAGTCTACTTTTTAAAGAATTCATTCTTTCCCAATTGTATGAAATACTGGCCAAATTACTGATGTAACTTAAGAAACTGATTGTGACATAAGGGCCAAAGATGTCACAGGGAAAGTAATCCTGCAAAGGAAATTCTAGACATATTTCATGATACTAATGGAGCAAAGTATCAAATGCCTGCTGGTTATCCAGAATTAGAAAGGAACGCAACGCCTCCCCATGCCTGGGAAGGTGCTTGTCCTGCATTTTAAAAAAGCAAGCACTGCCATACCTCCAGAAAGCTCTTCATACAAACAGCAAAAGCCTTAGTTTCCAGTTTTTAATACTTTAAATATTAAAAATACTAATTAGGTTTACTATTTTTCATTTTATCCATAACCAGCAGAAAATTTTGATAAAGAGTGTGTGCTTGGTGTTCTGTGTCTCTACTTTCCTACATGCAGTGAGTCTGGAGCCTGGGTAACTGAGACGTAGAAGAGGCATGCACAGATTCAGACACACAACTGGAAACATTTCTGTGAACTTTAAGAATTAAGAAATATACATGCGCCAGACAGAGATGATGCACGCCTTTAATCCCAGCACTTGGGAGAAAGAAGTAGACAGATTTCTGTGAGTTCGAGGCCAGCCTGGTCTACAGAGCTAGTTCCAGAGAAACCCTGTCTTGAAACAAAAACACAAAATAAAAAAGAACTCCATGGGCAATTGAGTAATAAAACAGGCCACACAACACACACAGCACACTACTCCTGGAAACTTTCCACAGAAATGCCCAGCGAGTACACCAGATTGCAGCACTGTGTCTTCAGGCCTCTGAGGAAAGAAAACATGGCTGTCTTAAGCATTCAGGCTGTTCAGATGTTCTCCAAGTAAGGGAGGAGTAAACCTGGCAGAGAAATAGAACACCTCTGGGGCTTTCAAATCCAGAAAACTTCCTGAGGAAACCAGGCAACCAAGATGAGACTCAAAAGTCAAAACTCAAGAATGAAGAAACTGAGGGGAGAAAAATCAAAACTAGGAAAGAGAGAAAACCATGTGGCTCGACTCCTCATGAGTAGATCTAACACACTGGGAATTGTTCCCAGACCACAAGGCAAATGTTAGGACCCGCCAAAGCTCTGTCAAGGTTCTCAGCTTTGGGAGATGGAGAGATGGATCGGCAGTTAGACAGCACTTGCTGTCTGTCCTGGCTAGTTCTGTCAACATGACACAAGCTGGAGTCATTTGGTACGGGGGATTCTCAGCTGAGTCAACCTCTCCAGAAGATCTGCCTGTAGGCAAGTCTATAGTGCATTTTCTTGCTTACTGGCTGCTCTGAGCGGGCCCAGCGCACTAGGGACAGTGGCCCTGGAGGGTGTAAGAAGGCAGGCTGAGAAAGCCATGGCAGAGCAAGCCAGTAAGTGGCACTCCTCTGCGGCCTCTGACTGCCCTGACTGCCGTGGATGACAGATTACTCTGTTACGATTAAATAAAACCTTTCCTTTACAAATTGATCTTGTTCCTAGTGGTGTTTTTGTTTGGTTGCTTGTTGGTTGGTTTTTTGAGACAGGGTTTCTCTGTGTAGTCCTGGCTGTCCTGGAACTCACTCTGTAGACCAGGCTGGCTTCAAACTTATAGAGACCCACTGCCTCTGCCTCCCGGGTGGTAGTACTTTTATGAACCTCCAGCTTTCTCATGTGCAAAATGGAAATAAAAATACCTCTTCGTTGGCTTGTTGAAGTGACTAGATGAGAAAATACATCAATATATGTCAGACAAAGAAGCTGGTGGGGCGGAGATTGGTCTGCTGGGATTAAAAGAACACACCACCACCTCCTGGCTTGGTTCTAGTGTTTTATCACAGCAATAGAACCGGACTAAAAGGCTGCTCTTCCAGAGGACCTAGGTTCAGTTCCTAGTATTTAGAAGGTGGCTCACCATTACCTATAAATCCAGTTCCAGGGATCTGACACCATCTCTGGCCTCCAAGGACACTGTATGTACATGGTACACTCAGATACATGAAGGAAAAACACAACACTTCTACACATAAAAATAAATAAACCTTTTTAAAAATTCTCAATTTTTCTGTATACTTGACTGTGTGGTTACAGTCAACAACACTGTTCTATTTCTTAGCCTACTTTTCAGAAAAATTGAATGATCCATAATGATTCATCCTAAGATGATTCTAGGCAACAAATATTTTTGACATAATTAGAATCCATATACAATCATCACATTCTGAATTTCAAACTATATTTTTAAAATTTTAATAATACACAATTTCAGCATAAATTCCTAATTATTTTTGTGTATCAATTTCAGTACAAGTGATTCCCCAGAGTGTTTATAATTTTCTTGCTTTGTTTTATATTTAATACATGTAAGTTACAAAAGTAAAAAAAGCTCAAAGTTGTTTTTTTAATATTTTAAAGTTATTTTGCAAAAAGACAACATGTTAATTTTATGGTAAAAAGTTCTTACTATTTTAAACTATTGTTTCGAAACCTGGTCTCCAAATTAAATATAAAAACTGAAACCCTGAACCTATCTAGATAATAAAAATATCCACAACAAATACAAAGCAGAATAATCAAAGTAACTGTGACCTAAGGTGTAAAAATACTTCATGTTCTTTGTCTCAAATTAAACATAAAAATAAAGCCACTGTCTTCTTCAGGCTAAGCACAAGGCACACTGCAGAATCTGCAGAAGGCCAGAGCAAGGCACGCGTGGCAACACACAGCTGCAGCAGGCTTCAGATGGCTGGCTGTGAGCACAGCGACTTCTCTTCTTCACAACATGTTGCCAGAAAAGGGGAAACAGTCATGTGGATACAACCAAGAGTCATGAAAAACATAATAATTATGACTCAGAAATGAAACTCAGGTGACAAAAAAGTCTTGCAGAAACTAAGTAGAGAATGCTCCTGACTAGAAGCAAAGGAGAAAAATCAAGCAAAATATTAGACTCTAAATTTACTATAGCTTCGAGGTAACAATTCAGTTATAGAGTCAAGTCAAAACACCAGCCCAAAGAGTTTTTAGTACCGCTTGTAATTAGATAAAGGGAAGACATTTTATTCTACTAAAAACAACTAAAATCAGTAATCATATGATTGAGCCTAAGTAAGTGCTGAGGGGAACAGTATTCATGGATTAAAGATTTAATATTAAGAAATCAGTTCTCAGCTGGGTGGTGGATGTGCATACCTCCCAGCACTGGGGAGGCAGAGGCAGAGGCAGGCAGATCTCTGTGAGTGGACAAGAGTTAGTTCCAGGACAGGCCCCATAGCTACAGAGAAACCCTGTCTCGGAAAACCCCCCAAAAAAGGAAAGGGAAGGGAAGGAAGGAAGGAAGGAAGGAAGGAAGGAAGGAAGGAAGGAAGGAAGAAAGGAAGTTTTCTACCAAAGCCTGGTATGAGTACACACACCTGAAATCCCAGCACTTGGATGACAGAAGGAGGAGGATCAGAAATTCAAGGTTGTCTTTGGTTACACAAGTTCAACACCTGTCTCAGAAAAAGAAAAAGAGAAAAAAGAAATTCTCTTCAAATTGATCTACTGATTCAACACAACACCAAACAAAAACTGGTGATTGAATAGACGCTGGCAATATGGTTTTGAATTTTACATAGAAACACACAAAAAACCTAAAATAGTCAAAAACAATCCTAGAAAAGAAAAACAAAGCTAGCAGATTTACACTGCCGAGCTGAGAACTTAGCACAAAGTTACAAAAATTGGGCCAATGTGATATTATTGATCTAAAGCAACAACAAACAACACAAATCCTAGAGAGACCCCATCTCCCTATCTACCTACCTACCTGGTCAAAGCATTTCCTTTACACACACAGGTGTCAAAGTAATTGAGCAGGGACAAGCGATTCATTGCAACAATGGTGCTAAATAACTAGATACTCACACCTTTATCTCATCTATGCAAAAATTAACTCAAAATGAGTCTTAAGTCTAAGTAAATAAACTAAAGTTATAAAAACATCTAGAAACAAAAAAAGAAAAGTTTTGTGAACATGGACTAGGAAAGTATTTTTAGGAAACTATAAAACTATAAATCTTTTTTAAAGTAAAAGATTAAATCATAATTAGTCACAATTTAAATTATTTCTAACATCAATGTTAGAAAAATTAAAATTCAAAAGAAAGAAAAATTAAAATTCAAAGTACAGACTATAAAAATATCTATAAAACATGATAAAGGTGTCCCATCTAGGTTATAAAATAATTTTTACAACTCAGCAATAACAGGACAAAAGACTTGATTCTAAAATGAAAAGGAAAATTGTAACAGATGCTTCACCCAAAAAGATACACGAGCATAAAACAAATGCATGGGAAGCTTTTCAACAGCATTAGTCACAGTGAAACACTACCACACCCCCACTGCAACAGCTAAAATGAAAAGACTGGAGAACACCCATCTTTGAGAGGATGTGTAGTAACTGAGCGTATACACTGCTGGTGGGAAATGCAAAATGAAAAGTCTGGCAGTTTGTTCTAAACTCAAACTCACACTTACCAGATGACCTAGCGCTCTTCCTAAAACATTTTTGTTTCTAGATTACTCTTTTTAATGAATAAATGATTAAAAAGAAAAATCTCATGTAGTTTCAGATGGGAAAAATGAAGTTCTAGTGACAAATGCCACAGAACTATATTCCTAAAAATGACTGAAGTGGTAAATTGCATGCTGTAAAATAAAATAATTTTTAAAGGGGGGGGCAATACTAAGTAGATGGACATAAATCTGGAGATCCAAAGTGACTGCATTTTAAAATAGCAAACTAGTCAGCTGGGTGTGATGGTGCCAGCTGCAATCCCAGCACTGATGCAGGCTGGGAGGCTGATGCAGGAGGATCACAAGTTTGAGGTTAGCCTGTGCTACAGAGGGAGCTCAAGGTCATTCTGTACCACATATGGAGACTGTCTCAAAGCAAACAAACAAAAAGACTATATTGGTTTCAGAATCAAACTGAAAGTGATTATAATAGCATTAGGAGGATTTTACTAGTCGAAGGAAATGATACTTTCCAATTCTTTCCAATTTTATCTGTTAATACTTAGGGGGTCTAAAAAAAGTGCACTTTTTGCTAACAACAATTTGATTGCCCAGAGAAGCCAGGATAAACACTGGGAGACAAATATCATAATCATAACTATCATCACCATCACCATCCTCCCTAGGTTCTCAAGGGTGGCCCTGATACATATCATTGTATCATCTGCATTAATTTAGAAACTCTAGAAGCCACAGAGTGACTATAGCCTAGGGTTAAGTAAGATTATGCAAGAATTGCCAAAATAAACATCAAATTCCATGTGATTTAGGGAAAAGAGAAAGCCATCTGTGCAACTAATTCACTGAGAATAAACACAGTCTGATGGGGACTAAGATTTGTCAAATGATCAGTGTACTATCAATAGTGATGCCAATAACAGAATCAGAAAGTCTCTCAGGGTAACTCCAAGGATGGCAGAGATGTAATAATCTACCTGAAACTGGCAAGACATTCTATCAGGAAATAATACACAGAGAATCTTGTATTTCATTAATAGATAGAAAAATAAGCTTGATGAATATACGCCCAGACAATGAAGGATGTGTGAGCTCTCAGAAGTTCTCTGTTCAATCTAGAAACACATATGGCATTCAAATCTACATGAATTTTTTGGAGAGAAATTTCTCCCTAAATTTCTGGTTTCTGTTCTGTTTTGTTTTTTTGAAACAGGGTCTTAGTCCTGGTTGGTCTAAAACTTGATATATAGACCAGAAACTTGTTGTAATCTTCCTGCCTCTGCCTTTCAAGTCTGGGGCTAGAGGTAAGCGATACTACATTCAGTTTACAAGAGAAAATTTCATCTCTGACAATAAGTGATAATTATCAGTAGCAGTTATACACAGTGCTTTCTACTTGCCAGACACTAGTTCTAACTAAGCAATCTGTATAAAATGGCGACAGTCATGCCTGCACAACACTGTAAGGCAGGTAAAGGACTGATGGGCTCAGAGATCAGGTTAGCCCTCCCTCCTTCCAGGCTGGTAAGTGACAGAACTGCCTCAGGGTATCCTCTTCCGGGTCCCAAGTCTGTGATCATAACTACACTATAATGTCCATTTTTGTAAAATGCCATTTCCTTCCCGTGGGAGCCAAGAAGGTCCAAGAAACTGTTGTAGCTGTAGAGCAGGGTGAGGAACAGCACTGCCAACAACTAGTGAGAAACAAGGACATGCTTTCTACATTATTAAAAGCCTATCGAGGAGCAGGCACTTTACATTTAACACAGGTGACCAATACAAGGAAGTTCATAGATCCTAAAATCCTCCATAACTTTCAATTTTAAAAGAAGTTGATTAATTTTTTTCTTTGTTTAAAAGGCAAGATGTATCAAAATAATCAAATGCAAAAACATCTGATTTCATTTTCACAAGAATTCAATTTCATTCTTTAAAAAATATTTAATAAGCACTTAGGTATTTAAGTACTATGCTAAGCATAAGACATATAAAAGCTGACTTTATTAAAAATTAAAAATAAAGGGTTTCTGTTTAAAAAAAATCTTATAGTCTACAATAATCCTTTGCAATTGTCCTCATTTTACAAAACCTAACTCAAAGGAGTTAACTGATCAGTTAAGGATTTAAGTGAACAAAAGCCAACATAGAATTAGACATCTAAGTCATCCAACCCTAAAACCTACATACTTGAAATTCCTCTCATTTCAATATATATATATATATATATATATATATATTATATATATTTACTAATAGCAATATTACCCAGTTAGGTCTTATTAGTAATAAGGTCAGAAAAGCTTGTGAGGGCTGCCCTCAGTAGCTACTATGCCACAAACCCCATTGAGTATGTATTAATATAACTTTCTGCTATTTACCTAAAAGGGGTAAACTATTAAAGATACCATACTTTATAAAAGTCCCTAAGTGCCTTAGTAGAGTGCTCGCCCCACAAGCATGAAGAGATGAGTTCAGATTCCCCAGAACCCACACAAAAACCAGATATGGCCATTCATGCCTATCTTGGCACTGGAGAAGCAGAGACAGGGGGACCCCTTGAGTTGCCAGTCTAGCCAAATTGTGAGCTTCAGGATCAGTGAGAAGACCCTGTCTCAAAAACATAAGGTGCACAGGGACTGAGGAAGATATCCAGTGCCAGTCTCTGTCCTTCATGCATACACATGAGCACATACACACACAGTAAATAAATAAAACTTTTAAAGAAAGGGCTTTATTTAGAGCAAAATGTGGCAAATCCATCTAGCTGTTTATCATTTTGCTCAACTCTGGAATCAAAAGTTTATTTGTATGAGCTGGCTACAACTTGAGGGTCTTGTAAGGGGTCCATCTAATTATCTTTAAACCACTAGTCTAGACTTGCTAAATTAAACAAAACTAACAAGTAGTAATGGATTTTGAAAGAAACATTAAAGGAATAGCTACAGTCACATTGAGTAGTACGTTTAAAATCGTGTTTTCAAAGTTTACATCCAACACTTCATAACCATCTTGTCTAGAAACACTGAAAAGTCAAACTTCATTCTAAGCAAGCACTAATAAAAGAGAACAAAGGCTATCAAATATGAGACGTGTTTAAACCATAACCGAGTGCTTACGAGCACCTCTGCTCTTCCAGAAGACCTGGTTCTTCTTAAGTACCCAGTTTAATGTCTTACAACCTCCTGTCTCTAACTCCCGCTCCTAGGGTTTGATACGTTCTTCTGGCCTCTGCAAATACCCACACGTGGCATACACTCACACAGACATATAAATATAAAATACAAAAATATATAAAAAGGGGACTATTGATATAGATATATAATGTATCTTCCCTATATAAATGAACATGCATTCACTGAATCAGGTGAAAAGTATCTTAAAAATAATTAAGTTAGCTCTCTGCCAAATTTTGCTAAGTATATTTAGTCTATAATCATAAAAGAAGATCTCCTGGCATGTTTTAAGTGTAAAAACAAGGAGATGAGAAGAAATTGATTAAAGTCTTTACAAAATTACAAAAATTTATATGCAAAACTTTAACTCTTAAAATCTGCTTCCTATTTTCTCTTCCTTTTTGTGCACTAGATCCCTAGAATCTTTTGCCCTTTGCAGTGGAAACTGCTACTTCATCTTTCAGCACCTCTGAAACACTCTGAGACAACGGATTAGCAGAAAGGTAAATGCACTCAATTCAGAATCCACATAGTACCATTTGGACAGAAGCTGGGTCAGAGTATCTCTTATGTAATGGTTTGTTTCATAGGTTTATAAAGCAATGTAGTTTTTCTTAAAGGACATCCCTTAAAGCCAGAGACAACATCGTTTCCCTGTTCACTTACACACATTTTCAATTGCTGCCAGCACCTAAGTAAACTGCTTAAATACAAAGTTTTATGATCTGGTTTCAATTTCTTACCTGTTGAATAAATTGATTCCCTAAGAATCACCACCAGGAATACTCTGCTAGCTTACATTTGTCCTGCTTTTTAAAAGCTTTCTTTAAAAACATACATTGGTAATTCAGGTTTCAAATCTCCCCGCTGTGTACAGTCAGCGCCTACAAATGGTGTGTACAGACGAGCTTCACACTCACCATATAGTTGCCATAAGCATGATCAAACATTTCCAGGACTTGATTCCTAATTGTGAAAAAACAGAGAGAGAAAAGTTACATATATTCTATTAACTGTACTTCAGAAACACAATTTTCCTTCATAAAAGCACACTAATAAAAAAATAAAACTTTAGTTAGAAGGAAACTACAGAGTGAGAAGTCTTTATTACCTCAGCACAAGGGGTGGGGCCAGACCTTTACTACCCCTAGTCCTAGTAATTTATAGAAAATTGCTGGGTTTTTTTTTCTAAGAAAACTATTGAATGACCCATGTCATAATGACAGAGAAGAAAAGCTGGTTTTGAAAAGAACGTTACAGATATTTAATGCGATTATGTAGCCTATTCTTGGAGAGAGACGTTTCTAGACAACTCCTCAAAGCAACAATTATTAGTACCATTTATTGTTTGATTTATATACTCTGCTAAGGGGGTGGAGTGTGTTATACTAATATGAACTAATATTTTCTCAAGCCTGTGCCTTTCCCATTAAACTGAGTAAACCAGTTTAAGTACATACTATGTCTCATTTCCAAAAGATACACTTTCTGGAGTACTCTGCTCTCTTAAAAATACTCTCAAAAAGTAGAATTCACTTCAAAAACAAAAACTTGAAAGCTCAAAGGGAGACTTCTAGCTTTCAGGAAGCTAGGGCTACAAGATCACAAGTTTAAGATCAGTCTGGGCAGAGGGAGGTAGCAGAGAAGGGAGAGAGGAAAGAAAAGAGAAGAGAATCTGTTTCTCTAAACTCCAATACAGCTGTTTAAAGTGGAGGAGTCAGGCACCCGAACCAGGTTCACTCCGTCAGACCCCATGAGTCTCACAATGATGCATTCTCATGACCAGGACCTGAGTGCTGTTACAAAAGCTAATGTTGAGAGCCAGCCAGGGCCGAATCCAATCATCAGCAGAGGAAAACAGCAAGACGAACTTCCCAAAGTTCCACTTACTAAAATCAGGACTAGAAAAAGAAGTGAAGAAAATGACTGGCTATATTTGTTTTCCTTCCTATTATACTATCTTGTCATTTTCAGAACAATTCAGAAATTATGAAATGCTGATAATAAAGCCAGCAGGCAGAAAAGCTCTAATACCCTACCCTGGTTATCATGACCAGCAAGGTTAGGTACACTTCATTTTGTGACCTAAATCTAAATGGTCCTGACAACTTTTTATAACTATTTTAAAACACCTAATCATTAAAAACAAGACCTTAGCTGGCAAGAGACTTCAGTGGGCAAAGGCACTTGCCACAGAGCCTGACAATCTCAGTTTGATCCCAGGAATCCACTTGGTGGAAGGAGAGGCTTGAGTCCTGCGTGCTCTTCTGACTCCACATGCCATGGCACACATGCAAATGTAATAAAATAAAAAGATCTCCCTACTGCTGTGTTAGAACATTCTAAGTTTACACAGAGCCAGGGAATTTCAGAAAATTAAGGAGTATCTTATGGAATCCCTCTAGATACTCATCTTGCAAATGATAACGATCTCTTCAACAGCGGCAAGGCAGGGCCCCACAAAACCTGTAAACACTAACCTAAAAGTGGGATATGCAAACTCTCTCTTCCCTGAAGTACAATAAACGGTTCCTATCAAGAAGGGAAATTTCCTGTCACTGGGAATGCTAGAGACCAGAAGTGTATCGAAGGTGGAAAACTCTAACTTGCTAACTCAACTTTGAGAGCTGTGAATTTTCCAGATTATGGGTAAATTATGATTGCAAATGAAGACACACTTGCACCATTGCAACATGCAATCAGCAAGTTCCATGACATAAACTTCAGGTGGGCATAACTATAGGATGGCACAGTAACTATATTAAACTGCTAAAAAGTTTTTATAGGTCTATCTATTTAACAACTGTATAAGGTGTATTGGAAATCTGACCCCCCCATTTAAAATTGTTTTTCATTCTTAAATAATTTCTATCAATCAAGTCTTTCCTAAAGTCACACTGCCTCCCACACCAGTAGTAACTGCATTGAGCTATACCAGCTGAGAATCAAAAATATTAGCAAAATCTCCTATCCTGAAAAACTTCCTTGAAAGATAAGACTACATATCCGGTACATGACTGCAAGCAACTGTTTCCAACAATTCCAGTGTATGTGACATGCACACGCAAGTGCAAACACACACACACACACCACTTTATTTCTTGAGATAGGATATCTCACTGAACCTGGTGCTCACTGATTTGTCTGGACTGACCAATGACTCACAAAATTTCTAATAAAAATGTCAAATACAGTATTTGCAGCCATACTAGAATAACCCCCAAATCTTAAGGAAGTACAGCACTGTGCATACAATGAGCTATGAGGTCAGACACAGGTAAATATAAAAGCACAACAAAAATCTGACTCCACCTATTACCTGCTTCAAGACTCTGAACAAGGTAACCTTGAATCTCAATTTCTGCATTTGCACAATGGAGATAGCATCCACCTTGTGACGTAATAACAGTTTTAGAGACGGGCTGAGTGCCAACAGAGTGGGGAAGTCATTAAAATGTCACCAGGTAATACATTAAACTTAGAAAAAAAGCAAGAACTAGAACTCTCCAGTAATTTTGTCTAGATAGCTGACACTTCATCCTCTTTTCCTGATTTTTATTGCTCTTTTATTAAAAAATTAATACAGTTCTTTTGCAATGATTGAAATAAAGAAGCATATATATCAGAACCTAATGGCTCCACTTCCCTTTCATCCTAACATTATTTTATTTTTTCTAAATTTGGGTAATTTTTTTCTTATAAAATGGTATGGCTACTATTTATATATTATCCTACAATTTACTTCAGGGTTTTTTTTTAAACTATTATCTTAGGAATAGATCCTAGATAACCTTCTAATTACAGAACTCTTTCTAAATGTATGAATATTATTCCATAATATAGAACAAAACAGCATATTTTTTCAACCATTTCCCTCCCAAGAACCGGTCTGTTCTTTCCAAATGGACCCCTTTATACACTTATCTCTAACAGTGCTTTTCTTTCTGTAGGGTAGAACCCCAGAGAAATAAATGAGTCAAAGGACAAGCACGACTTAAAATTCAGGAGTTGGTGTCAAAAAAAAAAAAATCACACGAATTTACATCCCTGTCAAGTGTTTTCACATCTTCGCTGATCAGGGCTGCATCCTGGCGTTTTGTGCTTATTAACCAGACAAGCAAAACCCATCCAGCTCACTGTTTTAATATGCATCTCTCACAACTCTTCGCGTTACTGACCAGCACGCACTTCCTCTTCTCTCACTTAACTGTTCACGGTGGTGCCAATTTCTACAGATTCTCCACTTTGTTCTTATTCATCTGTGCCACTTGAGATGTATTAGAATTACTGAATTAAATGCTATAAATAGAGTTTTGTAACACTTTTAAGATTCATGAAACTACTCTAAGGGGGTACACGCAATCGAGGCCTTTGAACAACATCAAATCGCCAGCTCCATGCACAAACGCCTTGTCGGAAAGAAAAGACAGCAAGGGGACAGAGAACTCGGAAAAGTGCAAGTTCCAGTGAACGCCCCTTTTCCTTTAACAGGTGTAAACAGCGCAACATTTTCCCGCTGGAAGCTCAGAGGGGCGAGAACTCTAACCTCCTCCGGCAAAAGGCGCCCCCAGAACTCCGCAACCCAGGCGGTAGCCCCTCCACCAGCCCCTGACATGGCAGTGGTGCTGACACAACACGGCACGTGTCACGGGCGACCCAGGAGACACCCGACAGCCCCCGAGGTCACGTCGTGGGGATCGGCTCCCATCCTCCTGGACCCTGTCCACCGCACCGAGGTCCTCCGGCCTCAGCAGCTGTTCCAGTCACCACAGGAAAAGTCCACCGCGCGCCGGGGGCGCAATGACAGGCACCTCGACTGCTGGCAGCCGCGCCAGAAACCCACCAGGACAGCCACGCACCCTTACCCAAGCTTCTGCTTCTCTTCCCTACTCATGGGCGCGGCCCTCGCCGTGCACACGGACGTGGCCAACACCAGGCAGAGAGCGGCCGTCGCTGCCACCAGGCTCCATGGCGCTCGCTGGGGGACCCGGCACCCACAGCCCCGACCGCCCCCGGCTTCGCTCATGGCCCCGCGGTTCCGCGCACGCGCAGCTGCTACACCCGCACGGTGGGCCACATTGCGGGATGCCGGCGGCGAGGAGGCTGCGAGCCGTGTCGAGGGCGGGCTGTGGAGTGAGGCAGGCGGCCGCCGGCGCCAAAGTGTTTGCCGAAGCCACCGAGCCGGTCCCCAGCGCCAGCGCTGCCACCACCCTCCGCCCTCCACGGCCCAGAACACCGCCCCCAGCTTTCCGGTGTCGTAGTCTAGGAAACCGCCTCCCCAAGGCTACTTCCGGGTAGAGCAGTAAGCGGGATAGCCTCAGGACCAATGGAAACAACCTCGGAGAGGGGCTGGTCACAGCTACAGGACGGGGCATTGGCCAGGAGAAGCGGGACGTGGCCAAAAGGCGGGACTGGGCAGGGAGCTGTCCCTTCGACCCACCTCCGACCCCAGGAGTTGCCTCCTGGGGACTACTAGTCCCAAAGTGCACCGATTCCATCGCCTTGCCTACAGCCCCATGCGCAGGCGCCTTGCTAAATGTCTGCCTAGTGGCGCGCTGCGTTCTGGGACTTGTAGTCCGGTCGTGTAAAGGCCACGCAGGTTCCAGGCGTTCTGAGTTCCGCTGTCCCTTTGGCCAGCCGTCATAGGTGGGCTGTACAATCCCTAGGAGTCGTCAGTTATTTGCCCTTCTCTTCTTGAAGACATTTTCTTGAGCACTGACAGAATGAGACTTGTTCCCAGGTCGGTACCCTATTCCTTGAGGAACAGTGAGAATAGTCTTCTGCCCTCGGGGAAATAAACAACAAAAACAACAACAAAAAAAAAAATGGAATCTTTGACGACACAACCATGTGAGGGTTTTACTTTTTTATTAGCGCACTCTTTTCTACTCTAATATGTAGCTATTACCTTTCGCCTTTTGCACACGTGGAAACCTAGGTTTGAGGAAGTTAGCAAACACTAATCTCACTCCTGGGTTACACTCCAACCTGCCTCTGATTCAGAAGTCCCAGCAACTAAGCCGGACCACAAAAATAAAGGAGGACAAGCAAAGCTAAGGACATAATTTCTAAAAAGTTTTTAGAACTCATAGTTTTCTAAAAAGCCCTGGGAAGGAAAGAAGTTTAGGATGCAAGTGATTTTTTTTTTTAAGTTTAGTGAAGACTGGATGGATGTTGTAATGAGTTGCAATGACTGATTCGCAGGCTAACCGTTCGTAAAAATGGCAAGTGGGTTTCTCTTGCGAAAGCCCATTTCTTTCTTTTGTGATAATTCAGCAGGTGGCTTCAGAATTGAGGAGCTTGGGTATGGCTTCTGTGGCCACAGCGAATTTAGTATTTGTTCATACAGCAGTATTCAGCTGTCCGGAAACCTCTTGGTTTTAATGCTTTACCAATTCTGTCTTATCTCTCTGACCATTCAGGTGACAAAATACCCATTCTTCCTTCACTCCTCCTCCTCCACTTTCAAAAGTGCAGGTGTTTCCTGAAGGTTTCCTTTTACCCCTCTGCTCTTTGTACTCTTGGTTATTCTTCAGTGACTTCTGGCACAGATTCAGCCACCTTATCTCTCTAGTTGATTTCTAGATTTACATCTGACCTGAGGCTCAGACCTACATTCTCATTCAGTTTCCCTTAGATCTAGTCCAAGAGAAACTCAAGTGTAAAATTACTTAATATTTCAGAACCGTGGTTACTCATCTTCTTTTGTAGTTGGTGTCCAACCAGCTGCCAAATTACAAAGATTCATATTTTTGCTATCTTTTAGATCATTGCCTTTATTCCACTTTCGTTCCGCTCTAGATCTCATTATCTCTTTGCTGAGCCACTGCAGCAGCCTAAGTGATAACCCTACTGAAAAGGTTCTGCACCTCGATAAGCCTCTCCACGGATGCAGCAATCCAAACCAGACCAAATCAAACCGAATTAGAAAAAGCCCAGGTTTAATGGGCAAACTGCTCCCTGATGATTTTCCAGTGTTCCAGAGAGGAGACAGGAAGAGAGATCAAAAAAACCAATGTCTGTTTGGGAGGGGAGCAGTTTAAATATCCTGTGGGAGTGGTTTTGAGCATCTCTTGGGGAGGAGCCATGTTTGGTGGACTTCTGAGATGAGGCAGGGTTTGGAGGGGAGAGAGAGATGGGGGAGCAGGATGGAGGTGGAATTTCCACCAGAACATTCCAGACTCTTTGGGTATATGGATGCCAGGGACTGGGGTGGAGCTTCCGCCCTGTTCTCTTCTATACTGCCACAGAGTAAGCAAACAGGCACATCTGCAAACATTCTGAATTCTTCCTCTCTGCATTCTGTCTGCCCCTGTTCTCAAGTTCCATGCAACAACTAAATAAATTCTCACACCATGTCCTTTCTTTATCTTTGCTCTTGTATCTCCTCTGTTACCCTGAAATCTTTGTCCAGCACCAATGACCTATTAAGACTTGGCTTAGATTCCATCCCCACAAAACCACACTAAACCTTCCAGAGAGTTCGTTACCCTCTATCCTGTATGCCAGGCTTTCTTTTTTTTGGGCCACCACCCAGCTCCCAAATCATGATACAGAGACTTATTAGTTATGAATGCTCAGCCTTATCTTAGCTCTTATTTTAATCTGTTTCTCTTTATCTACAGTTTGCCCCAGGATTTTTTACCTTTCCTTCTTTCTATATGCCTTACTTTCACTGCTTCTCATGTCTGACCGACTGGCAGCTGTCTGACTTCTGGCCCTGGACATCTCCCTCTCTCCCTTGTTTTCTTCTTTCTCTTTTGCCTAGAGTTCTCCTCCTACTTATTCTCTCTGCTTACCAGCCACACCTACCCCTCTTCTGCCTAGCTATTGGCCATTCAGCTTTTTATTAGACCAATGAGGTGCCGTAGGCAGGCAAGGTGAAACAAATGCAACACATCTTTACATAATTAAGCAAATGCAACATAGACAAATGTAACACACCTTTACACAGTTAAAGTAATATTCCTCAACAATCCTGTTCTTCCACTGTACTGTGTCTTTAATAGTGCAATTTAATGTGCAATGGATTGTATTCATTTGAACGGTGTTAACCAGCTTGTTTCTAAATAACCAGTTTAGCAAGTGGGTGGTGGCACACACCTTTAATCCCAGCACTCAGGAGGCAGAGGCAGGCAGATCTCTGTGAATTCGAGGTCAGCCTGGTCTACAGAGTGAGTTCCAGGACAGCCAGGACTGTTATATATAGAAAACTTGGATTGCCTGAGGCACCTCATTGGTCTAATAAAAAACTCCACAGCCAGTAGCTAGGCAGAAGAGGAATAGGTAGGACTGGCAGGCAGAGAGACTAAATAGGGGGAGAAATCTAGGCAAAAGAGAGAGAAGAGAACAAGGAAGAAAAAGAGGGAGATGCCAGGGGCCAGAAGCCAGAGGTCTTTGGATTGTCTTGGAAAAACCAAAAACCAAAAGACAAAAAAATAAATAAATACAAAATAAAAATAAAAAATAAAACAACAGTTTATTCTGAAATTCCCAGTTCTGTGTCTCTCCTACTATAGCTGTTCAGGAATTATGCTGGAGACCTGCTTCAGCAAGGGGGTTCAGGTCCAAAAGTGGAGTTGGTGGAGGCGGGAAGAGAAGGAGGAGACAGACACAATTGGAGGGTGAATATGGTTGGCTGCCAGCAACATTTTACTGAGAAAAGATTACGCCTTTTGTACTGAATAGTTGCACATAGGATTAAACTAGAGACAAGGGACGTGTGGGCTAGGATGTGGCTTGAATCAGGAATTGAGGAAGTCGGCCTTGACCTTGACAATAGGCACCATCAAACGTTAACAAAAGGACTGTTGGGAATATTATTTTCAAGTGTGTGACTTTTGTTTACGCTGCACTTGTTTTACTCTGTGAAGCTGTGTTAGTGTGCCCGTCTAAAACCCCTGATGGTCCTAATAAAGAGATGTCAATAGCAAGGCAGGAGCAAGGATAGGCAGGGCTGGCAGGCAGAGAGAATAAATAGAAGGAAAACTGAGGAAGAAAGAAGAGCAAGAGAACAAAGAGGGCCAGCCACCCAGCTGTCACAAAGTAAGAAGGAAAGAAAGGTATACAGAAATAGAAAGATAAAAAGCCCAGAGCCAAAAGGTAGTTGGGATAATTTAAGCTAAGAAAAGAAACAAGCCAAGCTAAGGCTGGACATTTATAAGTAATAATAAGCCTCCGTGTGATTTATTTGGGAGCTGGGTGGCAGGCCCCCCAAAAAGCCAAAAGAGTAAAACATCACACGACAAAGGACCATAAATGCTTTTTCAAGCAGGAACTTTCCTCAAGCTTCTAAGGGAATGGAGGCCCTTATCCAAATGCCTGACCTTGGGAAAGAACTTCTTCTGGGGGCTGACATTTATATTACAGTTTCTTAGTCTTACTATATGGGTCTGTTTCCTTCATATGCTCCCAAAAGGGAAGGTCCTGATATCTTACTCTTTTCCCATTATACTGTACTGTCCTGATTTCTCTATATTTATTAACTGAACTCTTGCCCTTAATGGGTTGGGCTCTGGATCTGAATCGTAGGCATTTCATCCATCCTTGGGATCAGGGTAGGAGAGTACATTGGAATTCCTGGTTCCACAGTGGCGGGGATTTTTTATCCAAAGAATTATTTTGTTTAGTGAAGCTACCATTGTACACATTTTCATTCTCTACCAAAGCCCATACAAAATTTCCCAAAGGGAAAGGCATTAAAAATGAAAGTAAAAGGTGCTGGAGGAGGGTGGCCTGCAATGTCGAAACACTGGAACCTCGTTAAGCAGCGACAGCCACGGTGCAGTCCACGTCACCATGGGATGTATTTGTTTTCGCAGTCCTTCAGTTTGCTCGATATAAAGTGGAAATAATATGATCCTTTCATGTGCTCATATGGGTGCTGTAAAAACACATGAGCTCATTTATGAATGGTGCTTATCCCTTTTACAAACCTGCAATCCTGCATTGCTGCCATCCCAGATCCTCTTTGGCAGCCTTAATGAAGTTAGCTAAGCAAATAAATACCCCAGAGTTGGTCTTGGCTATGGCATAGAGAACAGGACAAGCCAAAGGTCAGCACCAATCATCTAGTATTTAAAAACTAGAAACAAAGACAGTATAAAATGCTCAATGACTTTTAGATATATTTTCAAGTCAGTTATTTGGAGTGGCTTCTGGACAGTAAGCTAGTTTTTGTTGTTACTATTATTATTTTGTCTTCCTGATGTTCTAATCCTAAAGACTTCCAAGCCTTTGCCTTTCAATAAGACATTAGCGATCTTGCTAAGAAACAGTAGGCTGGAGAGGAAGTACTGGCCTCAGTGTTTATCATTTTCTGCATTTTTGCTTGTCTCCAAGCTAACACTGCATTTTTAAAGTGTGTAATGAGCAGCCAGAACACATTCTTTGTTGACTCACTGAATAATAAACATCTTTTTCTCCCTACTGTGACTCAATTTCTAGCCAATAGTTGAGTCCATTTTTCACTAACCTCTGCAAAATCATAAATAGAAAAATCTGGTATGACCTAAAAAATATTAGAAGTTAACATCTCTAAGCTGGAGCCCATTATTATGATAGAAATATACTCACAAAGTGCATTTCAAAATAGATCCTCTTTTAACCCATTCGTGCAATTAGTAATTACTAGCTAATTGGCAACTTATGGGCTCTGGAGAAAATTTACATTCATTAGTTTAAAAACTTATGCATTAATAATTTTTTAATTTTTTTAATCTGGAAGTTAATTCAGAGAGCTTGGAGTTGTACAACAAAAAATATTTGTGGGAAGCACCCAAGGAGAATAAGAGAGAAGGATTTTTTTAAAGAATATAAAACAGATTTTTAGATGCATTGAGCCCATTAAAAATAATAACAAGGGAAATTTATAGCATGGTGCCCTTTAACCAGTTAAGAGTTTGTGTACATAGCCTTGTATCTTATGCAAATATATATGTTTACTTTCCTGCCTGGATGTGTCAGAGGTTAGGCGGGAGAATGTGGAGAAACCATATAGACAGAAGGGAGAGGCTTCGCTTCAACTAGTATGGCTCAGGGAGAGCCCTGGGAGGCTGAGGCCAGCTGTTGAAGACTGGTCACAGAACAGCAGTTGCCCCTAAATTCTTTAATGCTACAGGTCTCATTACTCCTGAAATGGAATTTGGACGTGGTTATTTTGCCATTCTTGGAATGACTTCCCATTTAGTTCTTCTTTCAAGATTCCCATTTGTTAATAATGTGGAATTTACGGGGCACTTTTCTTCTTGTGAGCCCAAGCCTATATCCAAGGTAACATTTTTTTCTACACTTACGTTCTGGGACTCTATGGCTCCAAAAGGGGTCTGTCGTGAAAACTACTCAATAAATATTATGGATTGCCTCCCCAAATGACTGACTGCCTGGCTTATCCAAACTCCAGAATGGAATGAGGAATTCAGATGATTCCTTCTCAGTCATGACTTTAGAGCTTCAGAATTTCAGGTTGGGGTCCTGAGAGATGACTCAGCCATTAAGAGCTCTGGCTGCTCTTCCGGTGGTCCTGAGTTCAATCCCCAGCAACCACATAGTGACTCACAACCATCTGTCATGGGCTATGATGCCCTCCTCTGTCACACAGGCATACGTGCAGACAGAACAGTCATATACAGAACTTCAGATTGTTCTCTCCTGCCTCCTTGTCACCAGTGCCAGCTCTGGTATCACGACATAAATGCTCACTCCTCTAGTAGCCATTTTCCATTGACTCTCTTCATCCCAGGCAAAGCCCAGTTGTTATTGCTCTCCCCTGGCTTAAAGCCACATTTTCTCCCATCAGCATAGTTCTCCCTTAGTCACAGTTTTAAGTCAGTACTGCTCAACAGCTTCCCACACAGGTATCCTAGAGGCCCAGGACAGTGATTCAGAGCAAGCGCTGCACCTTTTAGTAATGTTCACTTGTGCTAAGTGCTAACATTCTTTGCGTCTTAGTGTCTCTATTTGTAAGATAAGGCTGTCTTCACAGCACTTTCAGGAAGGGTTAAAGGACTTGGTTTTGGTACCTTTCTTCTAGGGCCTTTGTGAAGATAACAACACAATGTGTGAGCACAATATGTAGGAAGTTTCAGAACGGCTCAATAAGTAGTAGTTATTGATATTTATCATTATTATGGACTAGAAAGGAAAAGTTGCCATTGCGAGAGGAGGAGTCAAGCTGGAGGTGCCACAGCCCCGGTTCTAATCTCTAGTCTTGCCCCTACCTTGTTCTGCTGGCTTTATGTAGCTACTGCAGCCTCCCTGTCCTGAATCCTAACCCTTTTGGGCCTGCATGCTTCTCAGTGAACCCCAGGTTCTGCTGTGGAGACCTTGGATGAGCTCCAGAGCCTCCTCTCCCATAGAGAGAATGTGCAGTTATTCAAATGCACGCTACCTTTCCTTCCTCAGAAAGGGCGGCCTCACCTATCAGGCATCTACAGTTGGGAGAAGAGGGCTTGGAGAACACAGTATAGACAGAAAGTCTTGTAAGCTTTCGGTCTACACAATGTTTTAAAAGGTTCATTTATTTTGTGTGAATGAGTGTTTGCCTGCATGTACGTCTGTCCCATGGAGGTCAGAAGACAGCATGGAATCCCCTAGAACTAGAGTTACAGAGGGTTGTGAGCCACTATGTGGGTTCTGAAACCAAACTCAGGTCCTCTGGAAGAGCAGTTAGTGCTTTTAACTGCTGAGCCATCTCTCTAACCCCTATGTAAATTTTTTTTCAGTCTTGTATGTATATGTTGCTTGCTTGGGTATGTGGTTCACGTGTGTGTATACAGGTATGTATTTGTTCACATGCAGACCAGAGGTGGACATCAGGTACTTTCCTCGGTTGCTCTCGACCTAGTTTTTTGAGTCTCTACATGCACACTGAGCTCACTAACTGATCAAGGCTCATTGACTAGCAAGCTCCAGGGACCTTCCCAGGACTAGGATTACAGGTACACACCACAGTCAGCCACACGGTACAACCAGGCACACACCACATTCAACTACACAATACAACAAGGCACATACCACAACTGGGTACACACCACAACGGGGCACACACCACAACCAAGTACACCCTACAGCCAGTCTTTTCCATGGGTACTTAGGATCTAAACTCAGGCCCTCTTTTTCTGCAGCAAATGCTTTACCAAGTGGACCCTCTCCCAACCCCACGCTTTGTTTTTATAAAAGCTCATCACAGGGCCACAGAGATGGCTCAACAATTAAGAACTTAAACCACGCCTCCTGAGGACCCAAATTCAGTTCCTAGCACCCACAGCAGGTTGCTCACAAACTCCTATAACCTCAGATCCAGAGGGATACACACACACTAAAAATAAGTAAATAAAAACAAGACCTAATATTTGTCAAATGTTTGAAGCTTAATTTTTTTACTTTCTTCTTCATCTTAAAGTTATATGAAAATTAGTAAAATAGTACTTTTTCTATTTCTTTTCCAAATATGTTATTGAAAAGTTAGGTCATTTTTGTCAGGATTTTTTAAAAATATATAATATATAAGCAAAGCTTTTAGTATTTTAAGTGATAGCCAGATATAGAAGATTTGTTGTGATTTTAAAAAAAATAGACTGCCTCAGGTGTGGTGGCTCACATCTGCAATACCAGTGCTTGGAAATCTGAGACAGAAGAATTGCCATGAGTTCAAGCCCAGCCTGGGCTGGCTACATAGTGAATTCCAGGACAGCATGGGTATTGTATTCATGTTTGCTGGGGAGATATGAACAAAGAGCTATTCACCTCAATTAGAGCACCAATAACATGCAAAAGGAATGATTCTACCCAAATCCAGCTTAGTGTGTTTATTGGGCTTCCTTCCAAATCCAGGAGTAACCCCCAAACAGCTGTAATACTTGAAGCATTACAGCCCAGCGTGGGCGATGACCTCCAAAATCCCACATAGATAGAGGCCCTCCTTTAACCAGCTATAGAGTTAACCTTTCACCAGCTCCTCCGGAGACCACATGCAGCTGGGGAGGTATGCAGGCCAGAGGGAGCAGCTGAAATCACAGGGGGAGGGTCATTCCTATGAGGGACTCCCAGCCTTGGAAAGGTCGCTCCTGGGTACTCACACCTGCTTTAATTAAGATGGTCATGGCTGTGATGGTGTCAGGACAGCATTCCACAACACTGAGCTACAGAAAGAGACCCTGCCTCAAAAAACAAAAGCAAAACAAAAGTCAGATCTGGTGCTCAGTCTCTCTGCAGGTTCATCTCCTTGTAAAGTCAGCATACCCCTGAAATACAGGATGGTACTTCAGACTTGGAGAGGCGTGGTTTCAGACACCACTGTCCTTTTAAAGTTCATTAGTTTTTTCTTTGCATCAGGCGTGAGCTAAATACTGCTGCACGGAAAGATATGACTGTTGGCTCACCGCTAAAGACTGGGGGATTTTATCGAATATCTGTGCAACTAACTGATAAGCAAATTTTACCTTCAGAGCCTTCCTAGCCCTTCTGTGGGGGCTTGCAACTAGTTCTGGTGCCAAGGGTTCCTGTTTATCCTGTGCCTTTTGAGATCATTTCCAGTTTATGTGGCATGCCTGCTCATACACCTGTACATTGTGCCTACTCCGAAGTGTTGAATTTTGAGTAGTGAACGAGATGTATTTATTGTAAGTCTGAGACCTAGATATGGCTGTTGTAAGAGGCGAGTGGGCCATGTCCCGCCGCCCGGCTAGCTTAACCCCCGAAATAACCACACAGAAATTGTATTAATTAAATTACTGCCTGGCCCATTATATCTAGCCGCTTCTTGGCCAACTCTCACATCCTGATCTAAACCATTTCTATTAATCTGTGTTCACCACGAGGTCATGGCTTACCGGGAAAGATCCTAACCAGCGTCAGTCTCAGGCAAGAGCTTCATGGTGTCTGCCACACGGCCCTTCTTCTCAGCATTCTGTTCTGTCTTCCCCGCCTATCTAAGTTCTGCCCTATCAAAAGGCCAAGGCAGTTTCTTTATTCAACCAATGAAAGCAACACATAGTCAGAAGGACCTCCTACACCATATGGCCCTTGTCTAGAAAAGAGTTTCTCAAAAGATTCAGTTTTAAGTTATATTTTTCCCAATGTAAAGGAACAAATGAAGTGAGCAGAGGTTCCAGATGTGAATCTGATTAGCTTAAAAGTGGGAAATAACTGTTGCACCCAGTTTGTGCTGTCTACTTTTGTATGAACTTGACACAAACTAGAGTCATCTGAGAAGAGGGAGCCTCAGCTGAGAAAATGCCCTGACCAGATTGGCCCATAGGCAAGCGTGTAGAGCATTTTCTTGATTAGTGATTGATGTGAGAGGGCCCAGCCCACTGTGGGTGGTATTGTCCCTGGGGTGGTGGTCCTAGGTTCTATAAGAAAGCAGGCTGAGCAAGCCATGAAAAGCAAACCAGTAAGCAGCACTCTTCCATGGTGTCTGCATCAGCTCCTGCCTCCAAATTCCTGCCTACTTCCTTTCCTGACTTTCCTGGGTGATGGACTACAAGCTGTAAGATGAAATAAAACCTTTCCTCCCCACGTTGCTTTTGGTCGTGTTGTTTTATCACAGCAATAGAAACCCTAACTAGAAGACAGTAATTATACAAAACTACTAGCTTGCTTTCAGCAAATAATTATAGTGGCCAAATTACAGGAGTCAGGAGAAAATTAACTATTACCTGACCACCTCATAACCAGTTAACAAGACAAATTGCAGGCTGATTTCTCTTGGCAAGCAATGATAACCTATTTAAGTTTGGTTAAATCCAAGGTTCTGTATTTTTAGGGTCTGCAATTGTGATCTGCATGAATCAATCACTTGAGGCAGGTAGAACACACAGTAGCCTGTAATTCCAGCTTCAGGGTTCCTCCAGCACCCTCTCCTGACTTCTTCAGGTTTCTGTGCTCACATGTACATACCCCCACATACATACACACAATTAAATATAAATCTTTAAACTGGATAGTGATAGCACACACCTTTAATCCCAGCACTGAGGAGGCAGAGAGAGGCAGATCTCTGAGTTCAAGGCCAGCCTAGTCTACAAAGTGAGTTTCAGGGCAGCTAGAGCTACAAAGAGAAACCCTGTCTTGAAAACCCAAAATAATAGATAGATAGATAGATAGATAGATAGATAGATAGATAGATAGATAGAAAAAAAGAAAAAAGATAGATAGATAGATAGATAGATAGATAGATAGATGATAGAATACTAAAAATACAGAGCACAGTATCATGTGGAATTTATGCCTATTTGACTCTAAATCACAAGGCTCCATAGTAAAATCCTTCCCAAGGACCAAGAAGTAACAACATTTTCTAGTAAAATTACTTTCTACACTTTAATGAACGATGTGGAAAGAAAGCAATTCTCCTATCTACCCAGGTCAAAACAGTCCCATGACTACCACTTGGTTCATGACACCACAAACACCCAGTGAGTGTTTTCACCATGTAAGTTAAACTCATTTAATTAATATGTTTATTTACAGTTTTCTGATACAAGATCTCAGAATTAGTTTATTATCCATTTCAAAGAATCAGAACTCACCATTAAAAATAAAAATTTCTGCAAAAAGATTACTTTATGGCAGACTCTACCATGTAAATAACTGTGAAAAGCAACTTTTGTTATTTTTTCTAAAACAATATTCAATATACATAAATTATTTAACAAATACTTACTAAGCCAGGCATGATAGATAGCTTAGACCTATAATCTCAGAACTCAGAAGGCAGAGAGAGGAGGATCACCACAAACTAGAGGCCAGGCTAGTCCACATAGAAGTGACTTCTAAGCCAGCCAGGGCTACATAGCAAGATCCTATCTCAGAAAACCATAAATAAATAAATATTAATAAAAAGAGCTTAACTTATATGGTGAAAACATCCACTGGGTGTTTGTGGTGTCATTAACCAAAGGGTAGACATGGGAGTGTTTTGACCTGGGTAGACAGGAGAATTATCCTTCCACATTTTCCATTCTTTCCTCATCTAGACAAGGACCACACCCCCTTATCCTCTGTTCTCGTGTTTTCTTCCTGTAGAATAATAAGAAAGTAATGGTTTGTGTTTCATGAACTCTGAAATGATTCTGCATGGTGTGCTTTGTTTCCATCCTCTAACTATATCTCAGTAAGTACTGTTATGTGTCTCGTTTCTGAAAGAAAAAAAAAGCAAGGTACCAAGAAGCCCTCTTCTCCCACAGTAGAGATAGGTCTCAACCCATGCAGTTGAGCCTTGAAGCAGCGGTCAGTCGCCCAGGACCTGGCCTCATCAATATTTCCTATGATGGGTTAGAGTATCCCCTACTGCCTTATCAACTAAAGCAAAACTCTAAAGTTTATTTAAATATTGAGCTTGCGCTGGAGAGATGTCATTATCATTGGTTGAGGGTGTTTGTTCTTGCAGAAGACTGGGGTTTAATTCCCAGCAACAATATGGTGCCTCACAGCCATCTGTAATTCTAGTCCAAAGGATCCAACATCCTTTTCTGCCCTCTGAGGACGCTGTATACATGTAACGCACAAAATACACGCAGATGAAACACCCCCACACATGAAATTTTGAAATCAATACAAACTTTATGCCATACGTTGTTATGCCCAAATCTGTGGGTTCCCACAAAAGCCAACAAAGGAGACCGAGTCCCATATGTAAAAGCAAAGACCCTCTACTTTAATCAAGTTTGCAAACTCGGTCTCTCCACATGTCCAACGTATTGGAATAACCAGAGAGCCCCAAGCTCAATTAGAATTGGGTTTTTATAGGGGGTGAGGGGTCTCTGAGGTTCAGGACCCCTGATTGACTGACATCTGTCTAGGGGTGTCCTGGTGAAGTGCTGGCAGGTTTCTATCTACAGTGCTTGGAATGTCAGGAATTTCCTTTGAATGGTCTGCTCTTGGGTGGGGGTCGGGTAATCTCGGCCTGCCAGGCATTGTCTCAGGGTAAACTATTGAGACTCCAGACTCCATTTACATTTATCGATGGCCAGAGTCCCAGGTGATAATGGTTGGAAGTAAAGAACTTCCTTTGGATGACCTGCCCAGACTTAGTTTTCATGGCTGGCCCCCACAGCCTAATATTTACTTGACTTATAGGATAATTACACTACCTCTAAATGAGTTTTCGTAAACAATGAAAAATGTTTCATTAACTCAATTATGACTTTATTCTCCTCTTCTCGGTTATAAAGCTCAGAATCCGGAACAGGGTCAGGGAGAGATCTCTTCTATAGGATAGAGGATATACACAGAAATCATAAAGCAGTTAATATCTGCCATCATTAAAATGCAAATAAGCGAAGAGAGTGCACAGAGGTGACATTGTCAAATTTAATGACCTAAAATTCCAAAGAGCCTCTCATTTTCCCAGGTATCCTTTAATAGCTACAGAGTATAAGCCATGCTGCAATTTTTGAGGCCGACATAAAGAGCAAGATCTTAAAGAAGCTATTAATAATTGAGCATGTCTTATTCATGTAGTAAAATTAATAAACTTCAATAAATTATATTTGTATCACTTGAAACACAGTATTTTCTGACCAACTCTGTTCCTTAATTTCCTGAAAACGCTGTCAAATTTCAATTTTTAATGAAATACGCACTTAGCATTGTCCCTTAAGTTAATAAATACTTAATACTCAACAGTGTGCAGAGTTGAAAACAGGCCTGCCTGCATCATTCGCAATAGTGATTGTCTGTTGTCTTCATCGTATTTGATCAGTTTTTCCATTCATTCTTACTTCAGGTTTTCAGCAAGCATTTGTGGATAAGTAGCAGTTTGGGACGAATCCCTTACATCGTTATTATTTGGGCAAGCGATTAAATGGTGTTGCTGCTAACTACAATGGAAACCATAGGGTGAGTGGCCATAGGAGAAAGGAGGGGACAGATGAGTACAGCTGGGGCATTGTGAATTTGAGGGGCCTGTTTGACAGTCAGGCAAACAAACACAATAAGTGTCTGACATCAAGTGAGACCAATTATAAAAGACTTGAGCATCACCAGCGACTGCAAATGGTACCAATAGCCACAAGAAAGTGCTCTTGCCAGCGGTGGTGGCACACACCTTTAATCCTAGCACTTGAGAGGTAGAGGCAGGAGGATTTCTGTGAGTATGAGGTCAGCCTGCTCTACAAAGCTAGTTCTAGAACAGCAAAAAAATCCTTTCTCCAACCACCCCTCAAAAAATGGTTCTTAACCTGAAGACTGGGCAATCCTATGGAAGTCTACCAGTTGCTTTGGGATGTCCATTTCACCCTAAAATTAATTAATTAAATTTACATCTGCATTCACAAATTAAATACTGTAGTGCAAATTCTAATTGATCTTAAAAATAAAAACCCAGAGTCAGATATTAGGTAATGAAAGCTAAAAGATCAGAGAAGCAGAGCACCCAGACACTAGTTCCTACCTCTATGAAATCCTTAGACCGAATGGGATATCCGGTCTACATATCCTCAGACTGAATGCAGTGTGCTCCTGTCTCCTTCTGACTTATATTCCTCTCCACACAGCCATGTCCCTTCCTGTCTCCACCTTCCTATCGTTTGGATTAAGGGCGTGTGACTCCCATGTACTGGGATTAAAGGTGTGTGCCACCACTGCCTGGCCTCTATGGCTAACTAGTGGCTAACTCCACCCTCTGATCTCCAGACAAGCTTTATTTGTTAGAGCACAAAAAAAAATCACCACATTTCCCCTTTTTTGTCCAAAATAAAGAGGTTATAACTAATTTAAGAAAAACTATATACAACAAATACAATAACTATATACAATAAATACATCAGCAATGTCTAGTTCATTTGCATTTGAAAAGTTCAGAGAAAATACTTCTATCTTGGTGAGTCCAAAATCTTGTTCCTAATTTACTTTCTATCCTAACTTGCATTATCATCCAAAACTATCTTTTGATGTCTCTCAACCTTATACACTTTACACCTCTTTAGTGAGTTTCTTTTGTGAATCTTGTAAACAAGGAAAACTATAATTATAACTATAAAGTCTTCGATTCCACCAGAGACCTGAGAAAGAAATAATATTATCTGAGTGTAGTAATGAGGCACAGGCCGCGTTCCCAGTGCCCGGACAGCTTAATCCCATGAAATAATTACACAGAAACTGTATTCATTTAAAACACTGCCTGGCCCATTATATCTAGCCTCTTTTTGGCTAACTCTCACATCTTGCTTTAACCCATATCTAGTAATCTGTGTATCACTATGGGGTCGTGGCTTACTGGGAAGATTTTAACCTACGTCCATCTCAGGCCGGAGATTCATTGCGTCTGCCACACTGACTTCTTCCCAGCATTCCATTTTGTCTACTCCACCCACCTAAGGGCTGCCCTATCAAAAGGCCAAGGCAGTCTCTTTATTCAACCAATGAAAGCAACACACAAATAGAAGGACCTCCTACACCATTTCCCCTTTTTCTGTTTAAACAAAAAATAAAGGCTTTCATTTTAACATAGTAAAATTACATATAACAAAACAGTTATCAAGCAAGATTTATAGTTACAATATTTAGATTTATTTTATTTTTTATCATAACAATGGAAAACTATAACTATCTATCTATTCTTTAACTCCATCAAAGACTCCAGAAGGATATCATATTATCTAAGTAAACAAGAAGTAAGAAACTTTCAAAACTCTAGAAATGACAGAGACATCTCGCTGCCTATACAGTCACCCAAAGTTTTTTTGTACCGTTGGGGCATCCATCTTTAGCCTATAGGCCCACAGTATTTAGTAGACACTTTTAGGAAGCAGGAAATTTTAAAGATAGTTTAGTCACTTTTTTTTCTATCCTGTAGAATGTCTCACAGACTCTGTTATGAAGGAATCTCGAAGGATCATTTCACCTTTAGGCAAATTCAGTAGTCCTTTCTCTGTGGGTTCTTTGTGTCCAGTTTGTGCAATAGTCCAGGCAAGAGCAGTTTTTTTGCCCAAATGGCTAGTAAACTCCATAAGGAGCCTCTTTGATGTCCATCTTTTTTAGGAAGTAACTTGGTGCTGCCAGGAGCAGATGTGTCTCATTGTCATGAAAAGTCCTAAGTTATTAAAACATTTAAAATGCCATATTCTGTAGTCTTTGAGAGATATGAAGAATGTCTATCTAACTGAAATATACCTCTATATATCTAGAAAACCTAACTAACATGACTATAAGCTTGACTATTATCGATGATTATCCATTAACAATCTATATTTTCTAATTATACATTACATTTTTAAATGAGCTACATAATCACAATACCTTAATCAAGATCAAAAATACATATACATATAACAAAATTGACCTTAAACTTGTATCAATAAATCAAGATTTATACCAATGCAAATTATTCATATCTATATCATATCCCCTTTTAAATGTAAAAGAACATTTACAAACAATATTTGGGAATATGGACATAGTTATTTCTCTCCAAACTTTTTCCTGCTGTATGGGGGCGCTGTTAATCAGGTCTTTCATGGTGTATCCTGTGTGCGAGGTTCATCTCAGTCGGCAGTTGAGTGAAGTAATTTCTGAAGGTGTTCACGGTTACCTTTCAGTAGGGCGTGGTCTATCATAACATATTGGTTTAGAAGGAATCTACAGGGTCTCATCCTCTGTGAAAACATACAGGAAGTACAAACAAGCAACTTCCAAAAAATGTGAAAAATGACAGAAACAGCTGGTTGCCTGCACCACCTTACCCATAGTTCCTCTGCAATATTAGGGCATCCATCTTCAGCCTACAGGCCTAAAATATTTGACAGATTTTTCAATGAAGTAGGATTTTTGAAGGACTGTCCTACCTTGTCTTCTCAAAGTTTGACAGTTCTTTCTTTTGTGTCCTGCTTGTCCAATTTGGACAGTATACTGTCAGCAGTTGAGGCAAGGGCACTTTCCTGCCCAGTGGATTACTTTTTGCCACAGAGAAGGTAAATTCCGTATGGAGTTTTTTGATACCCATCATCTTCTCAAAGTAGATTGGTACTGCCAGGAGCTGATACATCTCATTGGCATAAAGAAAAAGCTTATGTTATTAAAAAAAACTTAAATGCCATATTCTATAGATTTTTGAAGACAACCTGTCTATTTAAAATATATCTCTGTTTGACCTTGAAAATATACCGAATATGACAAGTTCAATTGTAATAGGTGACTGACTACTAACTTGCATTTTCTTATTATCCTAAATAGTAATAATAATTTTCAAGGGCTAAAAATTTGCATTACATTGTTAAATGAGTTGTATAAGTACAATACTTTGAACAAGATTAGACATGTATGTGCACTATGTTCTAACAAAAGTATCTCAAATTTGTATCAATATACAAAAATTTCTACCAGTGTAAAATAATTAAAACTAGAAGTTGCTTCTTTGGTTTAAAAGTAGATACAATAATCTACCTTTTATCCTATTTCTATATCCCCCATTTTCTTTTCAGAATAGATTCAATAATCTACCCTTATATCTTATCATATCTATATACCCCTTTTTTCTTTTCAAAACAAGAACTGTGAATCTAAACTCTTTTGTTCACCTTTTTTTCTGACTATTACCAATAGCAACTTGTAACCAACCACCCTAAATGATGACAAATATCCATAACCCATTGAATGACCAAAACCACCCACCCCACCTCTTAGGTCTGCAAGAGACCCCTCACAGCATTTTCAGATAACAGAAGGTTACCTTGACTGTCCCTTCTTGACCTACATTCATGAGCTATCATGTTCTAAATTTACTACCTGCTGTCTGGGGGTGACAACATCTTTAGGGGATCCCAAAAAGAAAATTTTTGGGTTAGTTGTCAAATTCTGCGAGAGATAGTTTTATCATTTGTTGTCCAGTCTCTGCATAATGGTAACATGCAGGGCTTTTCTCAAATCCTGGCTAGAGTGGTCTATGAGGCCAGATCATCTCAGCTAGTCACCTCAAAATTGTTCTGAGAAGTCCAAAGCCAATCTTTATATAGTGTTTTTCAGTTTAGTGGTGTTACCATAGTCCTGATGGAATCATTGTCATGGGATCCCATCATCTTTTTTGGAGACTTCAGTGATCACATTAGGTCAGATTTTTCCTTTTCTTGGTAATTTTTTCCAGATAGTTTTCCCTTCTTCTTTGGATTTTTATTTGTCCAAAGATCTTTAAATTCCTCCAGATGGTTGTTTTTATTTTCCTGAAAAGACAAAAACAAAACCCTTCCCCACCCCTAATTTTGGGGAGGTTCCCTTTTGACAAGTTATATCTGATCAAATGAAAAGAATTTATTGGTCATAAAAGTTAGTTTAGACTGAATGGTCATGGTGACTGATGAACTATCACCTCTTCTAATCAAGAGGACTCTCTTGTTCTGGCTTCTTTTAAAATTTTTGTTTTATATTCTATAGGTGTTCACAATAGGCATTAGGTTCTTTAATTGCTCTGGGAAGGAGTTTTATCCTTAATGACAGAAAACAACTGAACTGAATTTGACATGGGAGGCCTGCGAGAGACTCCTCAAATTGTTTCTGGATGGGAGAAGATTACCTTGATTGTTCCTTCTTGACCTAAGTTCATTAGTCCAATGCCTGCCCTTGCCACCTCTTGTGTATAATCCAGAAGTTAGGGGCTTTCTGTTTGGTTTATGCTTAGAAAATACATTGTTTCTAGGAACTCCCTGTTTATAATACTATTTTAGGTGACCTTGTTTACTGTAATTGAAACACTTGACATTATGATTTTCTTCAAACCTCTAGAAACCACCTCTTCTATCTAAGCATCATCATGATCATGAGAGTCAATATTGATTGTATCTTGGATCCCTTCCTCCAAGGGTGTTGATCTTGCCTTTAATGGCCTAATTATCCTTTTGCATTGTGACTTAGCATTTTCAAAAGCCAAAGATTCAATTATTAGTTGTCTTCTGAATTTGGTATCATTCTATTTACTGCTGAAGTCAATCTTTTAAGAAATCAGTGAAGGTTTCTTTTGGTCACTGTATGACTTTAGTAAATGACTCAATTTTCTTTCCTATTTCTTCAGTTCTGTCCCGAGCATTCAAAGCTGCTTTGAATTCAAGTCAGGGTGTGGTCATCATATAGAGATTGCCTTTCTATATTAGCATACTCTCCTTCTTCAAGAAATTGGTCTTGGGAGATTTCTTTACCTCTAACCCTACTTTGTTGTTCAGGGGTCTTAGCCTCATCTTTTTACCAGGTCCTCAATTGTAATGAAGACCAGGCTCCAAGACTTCTGTAACCAAGTCTCTCCAGTTTTGAGGGATAATTCTATTACAAGTTGAACATGAGTTTAACATCTGCTTCACAAAAGGTGAATGAATGCCATAGGAGACTATTGGTACCTTGAATCTCCTTAAATCTAACATTTCCACAGGATTCCAATGAGCACTTAAACAGTCTTGGGGATATCTGTCATTTGGCAGTTCCTCTAAAATGACTGGATATATTCAGGTTGGTTGTTTGAAAAACCTTAGGCTGTTCCTTTCTAACCTTATAATGCAACACTGAAATTAGTTCCTCTTTAACTTCCTCTGTCTGGATCTCATTATTTCTATGATCTGTTTTAATAAGATTTTCTAAGAACTGTATCTTGGCCGTCATATCCACCAACTTTTTAAAGAATAAACCAAGAATTATCAAACCAACAATAAAGATTATCAAAATGATAATTAACATTATTAAATCCCAGTTAAATTGATTATCCCTTCATTTGACTGTTCCAATTTTAAACCATTCATCATTAGGGGGTGAAAGCTGAAAGATCAGAGAAGCAGAGCAGTCAGCTACTAGTTCTTTACTCTATGAACTCCTCAAACCAAATGGGGTATCCTGTCTCTACAAGCCCTCAGACTGAATGCCATGCACTCCTATCTCCTCCCACCTTATATTCCTCTTTCTGGCTGGCCAAAGCATAGGAAATGAGACAGTGCTTTATTAGGTCATTTTATAAAGTTTCTCTTATGTAGTGCACTGAATCATTTTCCCAAATAATACAGTGAACTCTGTACATAGGCAAAGTAGACATCCACTTCTGTGGGGTAATTAAAAATGTCTCTACTTTACTATCTCTCCTGTGATTGGACACTAGTGCTCGAAGAACTGGTTGTTCTAGAAGCAAGTACATACCACCTGGGTTGCATTTCACAGAATGTGGGCCACATTAGCTGTATAAATGATTGAAGAAATATCATTAACTCATATGATAAGTTTTTCTTCTTTTTTATTGAAAGCAGCTTTTCTCATACAAGATATTCTGATTACAGTTTCCTCTTACCCAACTCTTCCAAGATCCTCCCAGAACTCCCCACCCACCCAAATCCATGCCCTTTCTTTGTCTCTCTCATTAGAATACAAACAGGCTTCTAAAAAGTAATAAAATAAAATAATAACAAACTAACTGAAATAGAATGAGACAAACAAAAGAAAAAGACCTAAAGAAAAAGAATGAGAAATAAACACAGAGACCCATACATTCACACACATGGAAATCCCATAAAAGCACGCCATCAGAAACCATAGTATATAAGAAAATTACCTATAATGGAAAAAGAAAGGAAGGAAGGAATAAGGGTGAGGGAAAAAAACTAAAGTCATGCCCACACAAAGCATTATGAGACAAGGAACCTCCCAAAATGCCATTGAGTTCATTTTGTGTTGACCATCTACTGCTAGGCATGGAGTCTGTCCTTAAGGGTGGTTGTATACCCAGTGAGACTCCATTGGAGAAAACTAGATTTTCCTATGCAGGCAGTTCTTTCTCAACTGAAGATAGCTTCTGGGTTAAGGCTGGGGGCTATGTCCACTTCCCCTCTCAGTTCTGGGACCTTATCTGGCACAGACTTATGCAGGCCCTGTGCATACTACCAGTCTCCACGAGTTTATATGTGTATCGGTCTTGCTGTGCTTAGAAGGCCTTGTTTCTTTGTGTCCTCCATACCACTGGCTCCTACAATCTTTCTGTCTCCTCTTTCATTTAGCTTCCTGATTCCTGAGGGCAGGGATTTGATAGAGATATCCCATTTAGGACTAAGTGTTATACACATTGTCCTGCTGTGGGTCTTTGTTTTTGTCCTCATCTACTGTAGGAGGAAGCTTCTCTAATGATGGCTGAGCAAGACCTGATCTGTTTTCTATAATAAAACATCATCAGGAATCATTTTATTGCTACTTTCCTTTAGCAGAACAGTTGTATTTAGGTTTCCTCTAAGTCCCTGTCCTATCTAGTCTCATGTTCCTGGCCTCCCAAGCAGTGTCATGCATGGGTTCCATTTCAGGTGGGCCTCAAATTCAATCAGATATTGGCTAGTTACTCCCACAAGCTTTGTGCCACTATTGCACCAGTATGTCTTGCATGCAAGCCACCACTGTATTCTGCAGGGTTTGTAGCTGGGTTGGTGTTTACCTTTCTCTCTGGTAGCATGCAGAGTACCTTCCACTCATCAGGAGTGGAAGATTCTAGGTAGATGCCAGCTCAACTTCATGTTCAGTGAGCTGTGTAGTTATGATGACTCTTTGACAACTCTTTTTAATCTAAAGAAATATATCTTAGAAGTTTAATTGTATCATTTGATACAATCTGCTCAAAGCTAGTAGTCATAGGAGGTTTTTAAAGAAACAATGTCCTGGATGGAAGAGACTCTAGAGGTATCAGCTTGTACAAGATGGTGAACTTCTTGATTTATTTTCCCATTACTGTGATAAAAATACCCCAAATAAAGCAATTTAAGGAAAAAAAGGTTTGTTTGGCTCACAATTCCAGGTTACAGATTATCATGGCAGAGAAGTCACAGCCACGGTAATTGAGAGACCTGGTCACATTTCATCCGTAGTCAAGAACCAAGAGCAATAAATTAATGCATGCTAATTCTCAGCTTGCCTTTCCCACTTCATATAGTCTAGGATCCCCCACCCAGGGAAGTGTACAACTCATATTAATGTGGATCTTCCCACATAAATCAATGTAACCAAGATAATTCTGTTGGAGACCGTGAGAGTTACAGCAGGTGGCAGCTAGTGTTCAGATGTTAACCCACCTTTTTTTCTGTCCAGGCAAGGCCTGCAGAACCATCGACTCTGGAAACTGTTGCTCATATTTGCTAAGGAAGCTTGGTGTCTCCCCAATATCTGCACTGCAGTGTGTAATCTCATGTGATGTGTATATGTAATCTTTTGATTACATCTCAAACCTCTGGGCACATATATCTGGATGGTCAGGAAGATGACTTTTCATTCACTGTATAACTTTGATGTACAGAATATATGCTGGGACATGCTTCATAACTAGATGTATTTGTCCCACAAGGACTGTAGACACACAAAAGCCTGCTTTGCTCTTTTGCTCAGACTAATTGCACCCAATCAGCTCACTTTCACCTCAGAGCAAGTTCAAACTAGACTACAGGCCCTTTGTGAATAGATCATAAGTTTAAAACCTTACAGCCATGCACAAGGTCAGAGTCACAAGTGTCCAACAAAGATTACTACACATAGCACCCTAAGAAAAGCATGTCAATTCTTTGATTCCCAAATCTGCTGAAAATGACCTGTGTTTCAAAGTTGTCACTGGGCACTGTGTACCCCTGCCCCTGCTCCATCTGGTCACAGCCTTACTCCTGAAACCTTGAAACCCTTGTGTTACCATGGTAAATGGCTTGGTTCCTTATCACTTACCCTAGGAATGTACTTTTGACCAATGAGCGGTAACTCTTGTAACCTTTTCTTGGCTTCAAGCCTTCTGTAGGGAGAGAGCTTTTAGGCTAGGAAAGTTTTTAGGCTAGGAGGAATTAGAATTGGGAGAGGAGAAATAGAACAGAAACAACAATAAAAGTCATGTTTGAAATAGCACATGAGTGACAGACTTTTTTCGCTCTCAGATACCCTAAGAAAAAAGTTTCTTTTGCTTGCTGTAGAGTCCAGTCTGAACCCTGGGGCTGGACCGGAAAGGCTTGTTAACATTCTCTGAGTCTAACCTTAATCTAGACAGCTCCTCACAAGTGTGCCCAAAGGCAATTAGCATTAACTGCCACAGAAAGACTTAGAATTTTAGCTGTTTCTTTTTACTTTTCATGTGAATTAAATTAAATTTTAAGTTACAATAGACTCATTTCTGTTGGACAGTGCTGATTTAGAAGCTACATATGAGAAATGGCAGATGACCATATTTACAAGTAGTTTGACTTATCCCAAAAGCTATAAAGATTTAAGCTTCACCTCCCTAAAATCCTTTAGAGTCCAAATCGGAGCAATGTTTAGAAGTGAGTGGGCAATCCAGGACTGGTGGGAAATCTACTCCTCATTCACCTAGGAACTCAGGTTGCTGTCCCATGAACTGAAAGGCCCTATATGATGGCTCACCAGTATCATGAAACACCCAGCGGCCTGAAGGTAGAAAGGGAAAGGGAGGAAAGCAGACAGCTTCCTTTGAAAGGAATGTGAGCAGGAAGTTGAACATGTATCTTTCTTCACGGCCTTTTCAAATGGAGTTATGAATTGGTTACACCTAGCTACAAGGCTTGGGATTTGATTCTCAGTGAGCATACGTGCCCAACCTTAAACTCAAGGGATTCTGTAATTTGAAAGGAGAACAATAGTCACTGGGAGTCACGTGGCAGTCCATGCCAAGTCCTTGTTTGGTGTCCTTCAGTCACGCTGACTTAGTAAGGTGCAAACAGGAATTTTTGATACATTCATAGATTTTTAAAAAAAATGGATTGTGAAAAACAATCCAATTAAAATATTAACTATATATAGTTTGTTAATTGAAACTCCTAACACTGAAGAAAAATAATGGGTTCCTGGAGAAGTATTAGTATATATAACACTCATTATTTTTACTAGGAAAACCTAAAGTTGCAAAAGGAGCCATTTTTATCATCATGACTTTCCTTTTCTTTTCTCTCTACATGAGATGCGCAGAGGTAATGTGTTACTGGAAGTACAGTGAGGCAGCTCCCCTGGTGAGTAACTAAGTCCCAGGAGATGGGAGAGGCAGTTAGTAAACAGTACAAACCATATCTGTAATTGCAGGGGCTCCTAGAATGTTGATTAGCATAAACAGCCTGCAGGACGGTTATTTACTGTTCCACCTTTGGAGGGGGGAAGTCTGTTAGAAGTTGATAAGAAAGCTTAGTAGTTTGCAAAATTGGTTGCTATATTTAATAATAGGTTTGGTGGGAACGGATAGAAATTATTAGTGCTGTCAACCAAGGAAACAAGGATGAGTATTTGTTAAATAGAAGTCTTTCTCCATCATAACCATTCCCCTAGGATGCCAGGGAACCTGGAGTTTAGAAACTATTTATAGGGATTTTTGAAGGTTTTCCCCCCACTTCTACAAAGCTGATTAATGGTTTCATTCATGGTACATACTAGAACTATGCACACCAGCAAAGGGTCACTAACCACATGTGGCCATTGACCTTTTGAAATAAGTTAATTTGTAAGTTCAAATATACTTTTGGATTTTCTTCCAAGAGACTAGATTTTAAAGGCTTCTTAAAGTGTAAAATAAGGTCATTGATATGGCTCAACAGGTAAAGTCACCTGCTTCCAAGCCCAATGATCTAAATTCAATTCCCAGAACCCATATGGTAGAAGAGAACTAGTTCCCAAAAACTGTCCTCTGCCCTCCACACTCATGTGTGGCAGTGTGCACTCATACACATACTCACACCACACAAAATGAATAAATGAAGGTGTAAGTTTAAAAAAGAGTAAAATCATGATTTTTTAATACTGATTAAATATTTAAATGATTAGTTTAGATTGATTGGGTTAAATAAACTATCATCACTAAATTTTACCTGTTTCTTTTTACTTTTCATGTGGAATTAATGTGGTGGTGGCGCATGCTTTTAATTCCAGCACTTGGAAGGCAGAGGTCAGCCTGGTCAATAGAGCAAATCCAGGAAAGCCAGGGCTGGGGTTTTTTTTGTTATTTGTTTTTTGTTTTCTGTTTCTGTTTGTTTGTTTTTGTTGTTGTTTTGAAGAAAAAAGAAAAAAAGGCCAGGAACTTTAAATATTGTTCTGGGGTGAGTATTATTTTAATTTCAGATAAGTTTGGAAATTCTGTCACCTTCTATGTCATCTTTCCCTCACTATAGCTAATTGGAGATTGATACCTGTTCCAAATTAGACCTCACAAATTCTCTCTTCCAGAGATTTTGAATTGAGACTTATTTATTTCATGTGTATATGTATGAGAGAGGGTCAATAAGTATACATGTGCCAAGCAGGGGACAATTTGAAGGAGTTGGTTCTCTCCCTCGACCATGTAGGTTCTAGAGACCGGACTTGGGGCTTCAGGCTTTGTGGCAAGAGCCTTTTTGCTCCCCAAGTCTCCTCTTTTTGCCCAGGGCTTAAGTAGTGTTTAGTTACACCCAGACCTCCACTGACTGAGACACATTAGCCTCTAGTATATCCTATTTTATTGGGGCATCTAAAATAGGTGAGACAAAGGTGCCAGTAAACAAACCCTAGAGGCCTGGGGATGGGAACCAAAGATGCAGTGAGGTAGTAGAAAGGGGAACAAACTTTCCATTAATGCCACAGCTCTCCTACACCCTAGCACTAATCAGGATGGCTAGAGTTGGATTAGGTGATTGGCACAATAATAAAAGGAGGGGCTTCTTTGGGCTCTTAGTTCTGAAGGTTTCAGTTCCATGGTTTGTTGTTGTAGGAACCAGCCATGAGAAACAGACCACTCAAAGGAAGTTCTTCCAACCATTATCACCTGCCAGTGTAGGACTCAGCCATCAATAAGTTTAATGGAGGCCTGAGTCTCAGTAGTTTGCCCTGAAGCAATACTGTAGGAAGGACCATAAACTGAGATTACCGGAGCACCACCCAAGAACAGACCATCCAAAGGAAATGCCTAGCTTTCCGACTGTTGTAGATAGGACCACCTTCCACCATAGGATCACAGACTCACCAAGACACCCCTAGACAAATGTCAGCCGATCAGGGATCTTGAACCATAGAAATCCCTCACCCCTACCTTTACCACTATAAAAACCCAACTCTAATTGAGCTCGGGGCTCTCCGATTATTCCAGTAAGTTGGACACATGGAGAGACCGAGTTTGCAAACTTGTATAAAATAAAGGTTCTTTGCTTTTACATACGGGACTTGGTCTCCTTGTTGCTTTTGGGGGGACTTCATGGATCTGGGCATAACAGTTGACTCTGTTTTTTGGGGACCAGAGAGGTAGTGGCTGGGAAGTGGGGTGGGGCACAAGGTGCTCACTTTATGGCACCAGAACAGCAAAGAACCTACGAGGTGCTAGGGCCTCGATATCCCCTCCATGCCAGGCCCTCGGTGACCTAACTTACTCCAAACTTCACATCTTAAAAGTTTCACTGTCGCCCAGGAATATCACAGACTGAAGACCAAACCCTTAATACATCAAGATGCGAGCCTTTTAGGGGACATTTCAGACCCAAATTATGCCAAGGAGATAAACCTAAAATGTGACTGTCTCCTTTCTCAAGGCTTCTGCTGCAATGTTATTGCTTCTGGATGAATCTTTCCAAGAAGATTCTCAGTGGAAGCTGTTGGTAAAGGATCATCAGTTTTAATTAAGTGTGACAAAGTCACTGCTTCGGTGATAAGTATTCTGTAACTAGGAGAAAGAGATTTAAAAGCATATCCTTCTAGTTTTTATGGGTTTGTTGAAATATAAAGAGTGTCTTTGAACCTATTCTGTTCATAGAAATGTACTTAAATGCTTTTTTGCTTCTATGTTTTTATTTTATTTGGTTTGGCTTTTTGTTTTATTATTATTATTATTATTATTGCTTTTGACTTGTATGTTTAATCCCATCTCCTAATAGAGTCTAGTAAATTTATCTTAAGGTAACTTTTTTCCCTAGCAAGAAAAAATTTCTGGTTTTGTGGCTTTAAATATTATTTGGCATAAAAAATACCATCTAGGCACCAAAGGACATGCAGGTGAAGCATTTGAAACTCAGCATGTTCTTCAGACTTCAAATGCCATCCGCTGTGTTTTCGCAGCATGGCCTGGCACACTTTCTGAGGATGGGCCCTCCTGTAGTTTTAATTTCTTAAAGTGTATCAAGGAACAGGAATGGGCTAAAGCGTCTTTCCTAGCAGACCTCTTGGGAGAGTCCTCAGCAGTACACAGCTGAACACACAACTCGGGTATTTCTTACTCCCACCTGGGCAGTTTGCCATACCTTGTCAGGTTCGGATGCCTGGCCGCCCATGGTAGGAGAGTGCCAGCAAAGTGGCTTGGAAGGTGCTATGGAGAAATCTTCATGGAAAAGATTAGAGGCTACATCAGAATGTCATCCACATTTAAAAAGTATATTACTCATTTCTTGAAATTTTCATAGTTATAGACAAAGAATTTTGATCGCATCTACCCTGACTTCCCTCCTTCAATTCCCCTGTGGCTCCCCCAACACATTTCCCTCCCAAATTCATGTCCTCTTCATTTTTTCTTTTTCTTAAAAAAGAATTCCCTGGCTGGGCAGTACTTTAATCCCAGTACTCAGGAGGCAGAGGCAGGTGAATCTTTGAGTTTAAGACCAGCCTGGTCTACATAGCAAGTTCCAGGATGGCCAGGGGCCACACAGAGAAACCCTGTCTCAAAAGAAAGAAAAAACAATAATAACAGTTCACTGAGTCCAATTAGTGCTGTCCACAAACACATGGGTATGAGACCGTCTACTGGAGCATGACAACCCACGTATATATGGGTGTGAGGCCATCTACTGGAGCATGGACAGTCCACGTATACATGGGTGTGAGGCCATCTACCGGAGCACAGACAGCCCACATACACATGGGTATGAAGCCCATCTACCAGAGCATGGATAACCTACTCCCAAAGAAAATGGCTATGCTTCCCTCCCTCCAAGCCATCAGCTGCCGGTAGCTCCTCAACTAGCCTCAGCTACAGCTGTCCCCTCAAGAACCCCCCTCCCATCTATGCAGGAATTACGACTGGCTTGATCTTGGGCAGGTCTTGTGGAAGTAACCACAGCTGCTTGAATTTGTGAGCACAGCAGCTGTGGCACGCCCACGGGATAGTTCACGGCACTCTTTCTCGACTTTGGGCTCTTACGTTCTTTCTGCCCCTTCTTCCAAAGAGCAGAGAAGGGGAGCCCTTTGAGAACAGTGTTGTCAAATGATTCCTCAGGAAGCCGCACGCCCATCTGTCATTTGTTTCTGCGGGGCTGAGGCTCTAACACGTGGCCTCATGCATCCCTAGGCAAGTGTTCCATCACTAAGCAGCATCGCTACCCCCATGGAGCCGATTTCTCACTTGTCAAGCCTTCTTCTCCCTGCTTATGGTGACTCCTACTTGTGTACTGTTGTTAATGGTGCTGAATGTGAGAAAACGCACCAAAAGAATCCCTTAACCAGTGGGATTCTGGGAAAACAGGACAATTTTGCAAAATTTATATTTTAATTATTTTTGAGTGTTCTTTTTTTCTGGTTTGATATGGCAACGTATATTATATTGGTAAGCTGTGTTTGTTTATGCCCACTGAGAAGTGGATTCTGGAAAAAGGGTTGCACACAGCTTCCCAACTCACATCCAAACATGCTTGCCTCAAAGTGTCCTTCTAAAGCCTTTGTCTGGGAACAGGCTAGCCCCCTAAACTCTGTGTCAGGGAGGGAAAAGTCCAGGAATAAAAATATTATCCCCTTAAAAATGGCTAGAAGGTAAGCCCTTTCCAACAAATGTTACTATTGCTTATCCCATGATCCAAAGGTGCTTTGAGTGAAAGACAGAATGTTCACTCAGAACTCTCAGTCCAAATGGACTCGGATTCCCCGGTCCACTTCTGCTGATGTTGTCAGGATCCCACCTGACGATGTTGTCTCTACCTGCTCATCTTTGTCCTTTTTCTCGGAATCCTCACCTCATGGGATGCTGCTCTGCCAAGGGCTTGTGGGAAACTCCAGCTGTCTGCCCTACAGGCGCCCCCTTAGTCAGCTTCTGCTGGGTGTTTATCAGCTCCTGACTGTTCCTAAAGATTGTGTGTGTGAGTGCCTGCACGTATGTTTGTGGACATGTATGTGCCTGATGCTTACAGAGGCCAGATCCTGGAAGTGGAGTTTCCAGTGGTTGTGAGCCACCGAGTGGATGCTGGGAACTGAACCCAGGTCCTCTGCAAGAGCAGCCAGTGCTCTTAACCATTGAGCCATCTCTCCAGCCCCCACCTTTCTTCTGTTCCTTGTTCTTTTACTCAGAAGCCTCACCCAAGGGGACATCAGCTAACTGACTTAACAGGCTTCCTCCGTTGATTTCTACTGCTTTTTTTGAGCACTTGATCTAATATTTTGATATCTATATCTATCATCTGTCATCGCTTACTATTTATTTTGGCATACTATACATCTAATAAAATCCTCACTCATTCAAAACCCAAAGTGTGACTGTCATAAATCATTGTCCAGAACAGACAGTAACACATCTTCACTGTGAGACACGGCACAGAGTCGCAGATACAGAAAGCAACAACCACCATTAAAGTCCCTGCAGCGCAGTCTGTCCTTCCCACTTCACAGCTTTCTTCACGATTTTGTTCATGTGTATATTTAATCTTCTTATGATGTTTTTTAAAACATGACTGTGGTTTTCCCACATCATTAAAATTTAACACATCTTTCTAAAGTTGCTACACCCTAAGTCTCTGCATGTTGAAAATAAAATAGCACAGCAGAGATTCGGGTGGCTTTTCTTGGAGTTTGTGACAACTGTGAGGTTGGAGGGTGCCGACAGAGAACACGATCAACTGTCCTTCTCCTCTGCCCTGCCGTCTGCATGGAGATGTACGTCAGGCTGTATCTCACTGTGGGTACTGACACCCCTCTCCTCTATGGTGTAGTGAGGTGAAGGTCACCTCTAGGACAAAGCCACTTATCTCAGTGGTGGTTCAAGGCAGTAGCATATCCATGGCAGAATCATTACCCAGAAGGTAAGGGTCTGGAGGAAATGTGGTTTGTAATGCTTATTCTGTCAGTTGTTCTTCGCTATAAACCATTTGAGAGTTTAAGAAATTAATTTCAAATTAAAATGAATATGAACGTGTTCTTAGAAAGCCCAAGATCCTGGCTTGAGGAAGTTGCACTGTCAACTCTAGAGGATGCATGCAGCTGCCGGACATCTGTCACTGCCATTGTGAAGGCTGGCTGTCCCTTCGGCTGAGCAACCACACTCAGAGTGGATTTGCCATAGGTAACCTGACTCCTAACAGCCTTTGGAATTGGAATTTCATGAGTGTGTTCTACTGCTAGAGTCTAGCCATGCCCTTAGGTCTAAAGGACAGTACAAAAGGAAGCTAGTGGCTTATAACTCAAGAATGGGTAGATCCGTCGACCATGGAAGCACGTGTTCAGGATCCCAGAACTCTTGAAGCTTGGACATGGGGTCAAGAGTTCAAAACCAGCCAGGACAACATAACGAGACTCTTTTCAGCAAAACAAAACAAAACAAAACAAACAGAAGAACAAAAAGTTCTTCTCCCTCACAAAAGAGACTATTAATATGCTATTGACCAGACGAAAAGTATAATGAAGTATATTATGAAACATGTTTCATAATATAGTTAACGATTTATTATTAGCAATTGTTGGAGCAGTTCAAACTATTTGGGGGGGAGACTCAGACTGACACGCCCTTCGCTAAGGAGTTACTGGCTGTTGATGTCCGTTACAGAAAGGACAGTCTGTGCCATTGTGACCCCTGTAGGTTGACCATGTCCCCGTAGGTCCCTCTATATGACACTACTAATTAGAGTCATTGGGTTACTTAAAAAAGAAGAAAAGAAGTTGGGAGGGGAGCATGGTGGGTCCACGAGAATTTCTGGGAACAGGTGGTAGATATGATCAAATACATTGTATACATGTATTAAATTTTCAAATAATAAATTTATTATATAAAATATTTAAAAATACTTTATTTAAAACATTTTAGATGGCCGGATGTGGTGGTGGCCATGCCTTTAATCCCAGCACTCAGGAAGCAGAGGCAGGCGGATCTCTGTGAGTTCAAGGCCAGCCTGATCTACAGAGCAAGTTCCAGAACAGATACCACTATTACACAGAAAAACCCTATCTTGAAAAAAATAATTTATATTTATTGAGGTAAAATTCACATATGAGAAGAATGGATACTTTTATACCCTTTAACCTTATTAGTACATAGTTTAATGAGTATTGACAACTTCACAATCATACTGCAGCCACTATAACCAAAATATAGAACAGTTTAATCATCCCCAAAGTTTCCTCATGTGCCACTTCACAGCTAGCCCTTCACAGTAATCCCAACTGCATCTATGTTTCCTCGCTGTATGTGATGGTTTGAATGAGAAATGTTCTTCATGGCTCTTGTATTTGCACACTCAATTGGTCTGCTGTTGGTGGTGCTGTTTGGGGAAGTTAGAGGAAGTACCTTACTTTGTGTGGGCTGAGAGTTTATAACCTTACCTCACTTCCTGTGTCCTCAGCTTCCTGTGTGCAGTTGTGATGTGACCTCTCAGCTTCCTGCTCCTGTACCTTCACCTTCCTCGTCTTTATGAACATCGCGCTCTCTGGAAACATATGCCAGACGCTTCCCTAAGCTGCCTTTGGTGGAGGCGTTTTATCAGAGTGAAGACGCCTGCTGCACTGGGGCGGGTGCTTCTGCACGGCTGTTACAGAACACTTGGGAGAATGAGAGGAACGATTCATTTGAGCTCACGGACTTAGTAGCTCCAGTTCTTAGTAAGCGGCAAGGTAAGCAGCTTACCTTATGGCTGGCAGGAAACAGACAGAACCATAACAGGGGATATGTCAAGTTCTCTTCCCTAAAGACAGACTTCCAATGGCCTTTTTCCGGCAACTTTGCCCCACCTTCCACACTGTAATCAATTCAAAGTTTTAATCCATGTAGGTGTTAAGATATTTATTAGATGCTGGGCAACGGTGGCACATGCCTTTAGTACCCACATTTGGGAGACAGAGGCAGGCAGATCTCTGAGTTACAGGGCAGCCTGGCCTGCAGAGCAAGTTCCAGGACAGCCAGGGCTGCACAAAGAAACCCTATCTCAAAAAAACAAAACAAAACAAAACAAAGTCAAAAACAGCTCAAGCCAGGTGGTGGTGGTGCACGCCTTTAATCCTAGCATTTGGGAGACCGAGGCAGGTGGATCTCAGTGAATCTGAGACCAGTGTGGTCTACAAAGTGAGTTCCAGGACAGGTGGGCTACATAAAGAAACCCTGTCTCAAAAAACAAAAAAAATTTAACCCAAATATATGTGTGTGTGTGTGTGTGCGTGCGTGTGTGTGTATGCATGCATGTATGTATGAATTAGAGACTTCACAGTCCAATCAATTGTCTTTAGACATACCTTGTGGACACACCCAGAGGTGCAATTTACTAATGTCCTATGTATGTCTCAATTCAAGGAAACTGACAACCAGATTGATGGCCAGATTGCCGCACACCATGTAAAAACCATCACATAGTATGTAGGCTTTTGTGTTGTCTAGTGTTTTTCACTCTTCCAGCTTACTCTGAGATTCATTCTTGTTCCTGGCTTGTCAGCTGAACTTTCCTTTTTCTTTGTTGTATAGTGTTCCATGACATGGGTGTGCCTCAGCTTTCTTGTCCAGGCTCCAGCTCAAGGACATCTAGGGTATTTTTAGCTCTTGAAAGTTACAAAGACGGGCAGCTAGGTGGGCTGAGGAGGTGGCGGTGGTGTAGGAGCTGGGGAAGTTTGGGAGATGCGGCCAGTTCTGCAATCCAGAGCTTTGCTCAAGCCCGGAGGACCGCAGGGGCAGGTGGTCCCGCTTCCCGAAGCCCCAGACCTGCAGCCGTTGTCTCCTGTCCTCTTGCCTGGAAGTATTTAAGCTTCTAAAATGTCATCGGTCAAGCCTCTAGTTTATGCAGTTATTCGTTTCTTGCGGGAACAAAGTCAGATGGATGCATATATTTCTGATGAACAAGAAAGTTTAGAAGATATGCTTTAAATAGGTGCAAATCAAAGTTGGACATTTGTTCTAACTCGTCTGGTGAGATGTCTTTCCAGGTAGCAATGAGAGGAGCAGTTGCAATTCAGTGCTTGGAGACAGTTTTTTTTTAAAAATATTTATTTATTTATTATGTATACAATATTTGTCTGTGTGTATGTCTCCAGGCCAGAAGAGGGCACCAGACCTCATTACAGATGGTTGTGAGCCACCATGTGGTTGCCGGGAATTGAACTCAGGACCCTTGAAAGAGCAAGCACTGCTCTTAACCACTGAGCCATCTCTCCAGCCCTTGGAGACAGTTTTTAATATTAGTCCAGAAGATACACATCCAGCAGCCTTTGACAGAAATGTTCACAATGAGTCTGTAAGAATGACATCGTGCCCTTTTCAAACGTGGTGCCTGGAGATGTGGGGAAGGCCATAAGCACGTGAAAGAGGAATCTTATTCTTGGGAAACTAGAACCGGATCCCGACAATGCGGTTTATTACTGCAACAGAGCTGCGGCTCAAAGCAAAATTAAGTCACTACACAGATGCAATAAAGGACTGTGGGAAAGCAATAGCAATTGATTCAAAATACAGCAAGGCCTATGGAAGGATGGGGCTGGTCCTCACTGCCGTGAATAAGTGTGAAGACGCAGTTACCAGCTACCAGAAGGCACTGGGTCTTGATCCTGAAAACGATTCCTACAAGTCAAATCTGAAAATAGCAGAACAGAAGTTGAGAGAGCCGGCTGGTCCTACAGGAACTGGGTTGAGCTTTGACATGGGCTAGCTCGGTAAATAACCCGGCGTTCATCACCATGGCTGCAAGTTTAAGGCAGAACCCTCAAGTTCAACAGCTAATGTCAGCAATGATGACAGATGCCACTGAGGGGCCCGGTGCTGGGGTTGGAGGCCTAACGGACCTGTCTAGCCTCATCCAAGGGGGACAGCAGTTTGCTCAGCAGATCCAACAACAGAATCCTGAACTTACAGAACAGCTGAGACATCACATCCGCAGCAGGTCGTTCAGCAGCAGCACAGAAGAACATTCCTGACTAGATCAGGACCCTCACCCTCAGTACAGATAGTTTATGGTCCTGACATGTCCACCTGTAGATAATAACCAAAAACCAAGTAACCAAAACCACCCTACACAATGTTTGGAAATAATGGAGGAAAGTCTCTTGTGTAAACCTGAGAGAGTCCATCCGTTTAGAATATAGATTATCACAAACAGACTTGAACATAATACAAACTCCTTTGAAAACAAACCCTCAATAGCCTTGTCAAAGTGCTAATACAGCCTTGGGACAAGGCCCATCCATTTTAAAACTTTTATCATCATGTTTGTATATCAGACTTAGTACAGAGTATATTTGTTGAATAGTAGGGCTCTTTATTGGAAAGTTGTTTAGCTACAGGTTTCCGTAGGCCATGGTTTTGAGAGGGACGATGACTAAGTGGAGAGACTTCTCATGCTGGTTTGGAGGAAATGTGCTTGGCGGCACATCAGGAGAGGAGCTTTGGGATGTGCCACCATCAGTAACACAGGTCTCTCGTGGGTACCAGTACCGTCTGTAGGGCAGCTTGCACTGGGGACAGGGAATCTTTAGAACGGGCAAGAAGCAGCCTTTGATGCAGGCGATGTTTTGGAGATACCGGATGCTCAGGTTTTCTGCCTCGATTTTAATTAATCCTGTCTGTAGTTTAGCGTTGATAGCATTCGCATGTTAAGTACATAATAAAGCCCACTTAGAGATCCTTACCGGTACTGGTCGGGCCAGTGACCGCAACTGCTCTATTAATTGTTGTAGCCTAATTGTCACAGTTTCAATGGTGGGAAACTTATCCAGGGCAGTATCTAGTTACACTTTAAAAAGCCACTGACTTGACCCCAAATTATGGAATTTCTAAATGGAATTTAATTATGTGCCCATCCACGATGATTTTATTTTTTTACTTTACCATTATCTGATGGGTAACAAAGGCATCTATTAAATCCTCGGCTACAGTTTGGCTCAGCATGACAGTCTTATGCTTAACTTTAATTTCTTGCAATTTAAACATAGCAGGAGACTTCCAATATCTTATCTTATTTATGCATCTGGTGTGTGGTTAGTAGAAAGAAATGGCATGACTCTAGGTGACTTGGTGGATGAGAAAATCCCAGTTTCAAATGGAATTTGCCTATTAACGAAAAGATTGCTTAAATAGGGGCTGTTATGTAATGATGAGGGAAGAGTGAAAGAGAACGTAATTTAAGATGAGACAGCCTTAGGGCCTTCCCACAGCTCTTCTCAGTCTGCATCTAGGAGCTCCAGGTTTCGAAACCTTTTCTTTTCTTTCTTTCTTTCTTTTTTTTTTTTTTTTTTTTTTTTTTTTTTTTTTTTTTTTTTTGGTGGGCGGTGGTAGCACACGCCTTTAATCCCAGCACTCAGGAGGCAGAGGCAGGTGGAGCTCTGTGAGTTCAAGGCCAGCTTGGTTTACTGAGCAAGTTCTAGGACAGACTCTTTTTTTTTTTTTTGCCTTTTGTGAGACAGTGCTTTTGTAATTTCACTATACATCAAGTGGGGGAAATTAATTAATTAAAAATTCTGGTGTAGGGTCATATCATCAAATAAGATCACCATTTTAAACAGTGCTCCACGCCGTTAGGCCTCAACCTCAGAACAGCATAAGGTTGCATAGGGTTGGGGGTCTCTCCTCAAGTAGCCAGCAAGCACCTGGGCAGTCTCACGTGGGACAGCCAGGAAACACAGTTCTGGTAGAGAACAGGAGAACCTCTGACAGAGAACTCGGTTGTGTCAGCTGTCACCCTCAGCATTGAGTGTTCTTCACACAGAGTGAAGTACTTCCTGGTTACATAAAGGTTAGGACTAGAGTCAAAGAAAATTTGAAGTTGACAACTAAAAGCCCAGTCCTCCAGTGCTGAATATGTTGATAATCCTAGAACAGGCTTTCCATTCAATAAAATTGGTGAATCCTCAACTAGGCAACAGAAAATACAAATTAACAGTATCAGAGTTGGAAGAGAGAGTGCTTGCCTAGTAGGTGAGCGCATGGGTTCAATTCCATCACTACATTAAAAAAGAAAAGCATAGGAAAAGAGCAGATATACTAGGAACAGCTCCTGTGGGATGTGAAAAGGGAAACGGGGTCGGCAGCATAGTGCAGTTGGTAGTGCTTGCCCAGCAGGAAGCCCTGGGTTGCTCCTGCCCTAGTACTGCATGGAACTGGAAGGGCAATGTGTACCTGTAATCCCAACACCTGGGAGGTGGAGGAATTCAACACCAGCCTTGGCTGCACAGTGGGTATGATGTTAGCCTGGGCTACAGGAGATCTGGTTTCAAAATCAACAAAACAAAGTACCCAGTAGGAAACAACTCAAACAACAACAACAACAAAAAGGACAATTAGAAAACACTATGACTTGCCCTAGATTTTTGTATTTAACAACTTTGGGAAACCAGTCCTTCTGAAGATGATAACCTGAATAGGCCAGCCTTTGTTAAGAAATTTTCATACCTTCCAGGACAAACAAAAACCCAATAGGCTCTGATGATCTCGGTAGTCAACTCTATCAAAGTCTTAAGGAGAGAGTAATATCTATTCCATATGACTTTCAAAAACCAGAAAAGGAAGAAATAGTTCCCAACTCACTTGACCAGTAATATCCTGGTATGAAGGTCCAGTTCTCATCAGCGGCCACGGAACACTGACTTCCTGTGCTAACACCCTTGGCTAAAAGTAGCTCTTCTTTTTACACAAAATAAAGGAACCGGTGTATCTTCTATTTCACATTTTGGTTTGTTTCTACGGGAATGAGTATACTGCCAGATGTCTCTTCCTACTTCCATGGCGTTTCCTTATTCAGTATACCTTTTGCTCTTCAGGTCCGTCCATCACGTTGGAATCATCACGCTGCAAGCTATTTCAAGATTTTTTTTTTTTTTGGAGTGGTCTAATTGTTCTAGCTGTCTTGAAATTCTAAGACACTTCTCCAAGTATTCTTCCCCTTGTCAGGAAAATACACTTGCTAAGAGAAAAAAGATGGCATTGAATACTTACATACATTTGAATTCAGAATGCCTGGCTCCCATGACCCCATTATGTTGGAGTAGCTGAAACTGTTACCGTGCTATGCAAAGCTGAACATGCCCTCTGTATGGAAATGGAATTTCATTTACTGTACCAAATCATCAATCTAGTTTTCATAGTAGTTGACACAGATCCTTTATAAGATGGCATTCATCTTTTATTTAGAGGATGAACAGTATGTACCTATGTTGTTTATATACAGAAGAGACTTTGTAATTAAAAGTATATAGCAGAGTAACTTTTAAATTCTGAATGAATGCAAATATGGTTCAGTTATGAGAGGATGCTTGAAATAATGCTGATGAAGACTGACTTGACCAGTCCCTGTCATCCTAAAGGAACTGACTTCTGTTCTCAATGCTTGCATTTTGTTTTGCATAGACATTCATCAATCATGACTAATGTGAGGGTCAAGCCTCCTGAATACACCTTCCATTCTTGGACCAAATAATTTGCCATGACAATAAATAATTATGCATTTAAAAAAAAGAAAGTTACAAAGATGGCAATCATAGGCACGTGAGAATAAGTGTTTATATGTGTAGTATTGAGGAGTGGGCTGTTTGTCGTTCCAGCCACCCTTGGCTGTGTCCCGCCACCTGGCTAGCTTATACCTGAAATAATCACACAGAAATTGTATTAATTAAATTACTGCCTGGCCCATTAGTTTTAGGCTCTTATTGGCTAACTCTCACATCTTGCCTTAACCCATTTTTAATAATCTGTATGTCACCACGAGGTCATGGCTTACCGGGAAAGATTCCTAACCAGTGTCCGTCTCAGGCAGGAGAAACATGGCATCTGCCACACTTCCCTTCTTCCCAGCATTCTGTTCTGTCTACTCTGCCCACCTAAGGGCTGCCCTATCAAAAGGCCAAGACAGTCTCTTTATTCAACCAGTAAAAGCAACACACAAACAAAAAGACCTCCTACACCAATATGAACAAGAATTTTCATCTCTATAAATGTCTAGGGGTGTTATTACTAGATCAGATGGTAACAGGACAGTTATCTCTGATAACGGTGTGCCATTCTCCAAAATGGCTATGACATTTTGCACCAGTGAGGACCGAGAATCATGGTTGCATCCTCACTGGTCATCAGCCTTGTTTTCAGGTTTAGCTTTAATACATGTTAAAAATAATACGGATCACGAGGCAAGCATTGTTGCATGCTACTGTGATCCTAGCACTGAGGAAGCAGAGGCAGGAGGATGAGTTTGAGGGCCAGCCTGAGTCACAAAAGGAAAACCTGTTTCTAAAACCCAAGGGCTGGAGATGTAACTCAGGGAGAATGCTCACCTAGCATGTGCAAAGCCCCAACTTCAATTGGCACCACAGTGCTAATCCTGGATGGAATCCAGATAGAAGATAAACTGGACGATTGCATGGGACACCTAGGGAAGATGTGCTCTTTCCTTCCTCCTTGCTTTCCATGTGACATCATCTGCTAGAAAATAGCCATGGAATAGGGATGAGATAGAAACAAGCCGTGGGGTGAATTCAGAGTTGCTCACCTGAGCACCCGCACAAAGGCCATGAAGCCATTAGAAAGGATCTGGGAGACCTGTCTTGTGCCATGCTTTTCTTTATCCAAAAGCCTTTGGAATTTTGGAGGACTCATGCATTGCATATGGAAAAGAAATAAAAGCCAGTGGAAACCCCAGAGGCTGGTGCCAGCTTGTGCATTCCCTCCATTGAACGTGCTGTCTTTGGAAGGAAGATCCTATACGTTCTCTAAATTCTAGCTCTGGCCTTTGCATTAAATCTGTTCATCTAGGAAGTGATTTGGCTTTGTTCCTAGGTTCCACACTATTCCTTAGCCACTGCTCTTCCCCTCCTTGAACAACTTCTGCTATTAAAGTAATCCCCCTAGCTTTGGGCCTGCTAATATCAGCATTTTGATACTTCCTATTGGCTTCAGACCCAGGCGTATCTTCTACCACCACCAACACCCCAGCTCTTGCCTGAGAGTGTGGGACTTGAGGTTATTGCTAACTTGAAGAGAAACAACAACTAGTGAATTAAGTGCATGGAAGGCATGAAGCCAGGAGAATAGCTAATATACCAGATGACAGAATTAGGCCAAAGATTTCCATAAGCTAGAACAAAGAACAAAAATGAACTAACACACTGTAACTGAGTAGAATTCTGAGCTTAGATCCCTATGTGTAAGCACAGGACAGGAAGTCAAGAGTTTCTGCTGCAAAAGATGGAAGTGTCATGTAAGTGACAGAAAAACAGATTATACTGCACATGAGTCTGTCAAATTGTGTACTAAATAGTACTGTCTCAAAAGCACAATAATTAAAATACTCCTCCTCCCCAACTTTAATATGGTGTGATGCTCTTGACCCCAGTTTACTGTATCAGTCAGACTACACATAGCACTTAGAACATGGGCTTTAGTTGGGGTGTACCTCATCCCAAGGCAGATAAAGAGAAATTAATGTCTGTCTCCATGTCTTAATACAATCCAGATGCTGTCCTACCAAGGTAGTAATGACTTTTTAGAATCAACAATGGACAGATTTTCTCCCTTATAAACCCAAGCTGTTCAAAGCACTCGAAACATTGATTGCTTCCTCTTTCAGGTTGTGTTCCCTGGCTTTTCATCCTCACAGTTAAAAAAAAAAAGACTTTTATCTTTTTTTCTCCTTGTTCCACAAATGACGTTACCCAAAATACCCGAGATCACTTGGCTATGGCCTTTCCATGTACTCCTCAAGAGCTTCAGTCACCAAATTCTTATTTCTAGACTGACCTTTTTTGAACTCTTGTACTATTTAATTTATGGAGTATAAAGTATTTGGTCAATAAACATCCATTAGAAAACAAAGAAGTCTCAAAGGACAATAGGAAAATGTCAAAAGGAAATTGACAAAACAAACCTAGTAGAGATTTATTGTATTCCGAAAGCCTTTGTAGATAACACCATGAAAGTCCTTGGTTTGCCTGAATTGTGTTCTGGGAAGAATTGTTTTCTTGAAAGAGTAGGCTCATGCAATTTGAGATCAGTAATAGAAGGGGGTAGGACTAGAAAGAAAGCTCAAAGCTCAATAAAGTGCTTGCTCTTTAAACATGAGACCTGAGTTCGACTCCTAGAACCTACAGAAAAAAGCCAGGTGTTGGCGCAGGCTTGTAATCCCAACCCTTGGTATCAAAGATCCCTGGGGCTTCCTGGCTAGCCTACCTAGCCCAATGGGCAAGCTCCAGACCAGTGAGAGACTGTTGTGATCTGCTGGCCTGGTCTGTCACCTGTGTACCCTGTTCCTTTAAGAGACAAGCCCTGCCCTCTCCCAACCCCTCTCCTTCCCTGCCTCCTCCAGCCTGTGCTCTCTCTCTTTCTGTCGCTTCTCCGCTTCCCTTTCCCCTTCCCCTCCATAATCCACTAAATAAACTATACCTGAAATGGATTTACTGTGGGTCCCCGGCAGCTTGCTGCGGGGTTGAGACCATGTGGCAGGTCCCCAAACAAAGGTGGCTGGTCCCTGGCCATGTGGGTGGGGCCTGAGAGCAGCCAGTCCCAGGCAGAGACGGCTGGTCCCAGGCAGGGAGACACGTGGCGGGAGGGCAAGAGACAGACAGGCACACCATGTAGAGTAAAGCTGAACATTTATTAGGTGGGTTATTGAGGGGAAGGAAAAAGGGGAGAAGGGGGGAGAGAGAGACAGAGAAAGAGAGGCAAAGAGAGAAGGGAAGAGAGGCGGCCTCTCCGAGAGAGGGGGAACAGAGAGAGAGAGAGAGAGAGAGAGAGAGAGAGAGAGAGAGGCTGCGAGTGGGCGTGGCTTGTCTCTTAAAGAGACAGAACATTACAATACCCATTTTCTTTGCACGGTGTCTACCTGTCTGTTACCTTGTGGAACCAGCTGCCCCATGGACCCACTGAGGTCTCTCACCGCCACCTCCCACCCACCTGGGACCCACAGAGGCCTCGGGCAGTGGGACCCCACTGCTGCCCTTCAAGGAACTGTGCCTCAGTGTTTTATCTAAACCATTACAGAGACTATGTCTCAAAAATAGGTTTCTGAGGAACAAAAGTTTGTCTTCTGGTCTCCACACTCATGGGTTTACATGTGCATGTACCTGTACACATAATCACACACACACACACACACACACACACACACACACACACACACACACACACACACTGGTAGTGGCAGTGGTAGTAAAGAAATGGAAACGTGTTGGGTGAGTTCCACTTGTTGAGAAGTAAGTAGTGGGCTGACAAGCAACAATTTTTTTTTCACTTTCTCAGGAGTCAAAAATGATAACTTTGGAAACATAAATATAAATGTTTATTCTTGTAATTTTATAGTTTTTTATCATTTTTATCTGGGTTATCTTCCCATAGTGTTTGGAAACAAACAGCAAGAAGGAGGAGGAAAGTAAGTGTAAGAGGGAGAAAAGAGGGGAATTCTTTGTCCCCTGCATTCCTGTGACACAGAGGGAGCCAGATGGTGGGAAGCTGAGGCTCCAGGGTAAAGGACTTAGCCCAGGATGCAGAGGCCACTGGAGGGTTTGGGCTGTTTTGAGGAAAACCCAAGGAATTCACTTAACTAGGAAAGAGGGGAGGGGAGGGGGAAAGATCCTTTCAAATCCATGGAGAGAAAGAGAGGAGAGAGGAAGGGAAGGAGGCAGGGGAGAGAAAGGGAGGGGAGTAAAAGAGAGGAGGGGGGAGGGGAAGGGAATGGGAAGGGGAGAGCTAGAGGTCCAGCCATTTGGAGATGTTGGAAAGCCATAAAATAAGGTGTGGAATGGCGGGTACAGACCTGATGGGCACAGTGGGGCCCATAGGTAGAAATTGGGGCTGTGGCTGGTTTGAGAGGTAAAGGAGAGAATATCTTTGTGCTCCAACTCTAGTTGTCTGGAAGCAGAACATGCTCCTGGGGAGACAGTGCATTTCCCATCCCTGGCAGGTGACCACATAGCAGGCAAGCCTATAAAAGGAAATGCAGGCACGATGTGGGTCCACAGGACGAACCCATACCTGTGAGTGTGTGACCCGCTGTTTGTCACTAGGCATCTATAGAAAACTCTCCTTGAAAAGCTGTCCCTATGGTTATGAGTCAAAGCACACAAGACATCACTAAAATTTCCTTGGTAGTACAGACTTAAAATGCCGAAGCCAGCGTTGTCAGCAGTAACAGCTGAGAGAAATGTACAGCCCTGAAGCCTGAAGGTGTTAGGAGCAGCCTGAGTCTTGCCACCTCCTTATGGAGAGGGAAGAACATTCCTGGTTCTATAACATGTTCAACATGTGGAATTAAGGCTAGGTATGTAGCTCCATGGTGGAGTGTTGGCCTAGCATACACAAGGCCCAACAACCACAGAAAAAGTAGAATTGTATAGGGCTCACAACCAAGCTGTAAACAGTGAGGAAAGGCAGCATCTGCCTGAGAGCTTTGAAGACCTGGGGCTCACACTGATGGGGAAAGGGAAGGGCAATGGATAAAGGATCTGGGGCTCACACTGATGGGGAAAGGGAAGGGCAATGGATAAAGGATCTGGGGCTTACACTGATGGGTGGGTGAAGGGGATGGGCATGGATATTTGCAGATCAGTGACTGGGATTACAAAGAATAACGAATGATGGCCATGCGAGATAAACGTTGTAAGATCTGTGTTTGGTGGCAGAAAACTGAGTTTCTAACTAACTTTCTGGGACAAGGAGGTTGCTTTAATTTAGAGCAGTGGTTCCCAAGCTGATATGAGACCCTTTGGGGGTTGCAAGCCAGATATCCTGCATATCAGTTAAATTAAAATTCATAACAGTGGCAAAATTAGTTATGAAATAGCAACGAAATGATCTTATGGTTGGGGCTCACCACATGAGGAACTGCATTAAGGGGTCCCAGCTGAGTCTGCAGAAGGTCTAGAGCAGCATCCATGAAAGATGCCAGCTTCCTAGAAAAAGCTTAGGTAAGGGATTGGGTCAGGGAATCCTGGGAAGATTTTCCCTCTAAGTCTCTCTGCAGAGTAGGGACTGCATCTTCTTCCCTTGCCCAACCCAAGAGGAGAACTGGCCTGATGGCAATGCCATTTGTGGTCACCTGCTCGTGATGTGCACACCAGATTGTCCTGCAAGGGAACTTCTTAACCTTTTTGGATACTTAATATCAAAGAGACCTTAGGAAAATCTAGTAGTGGCTGCCTACTATCCTGAAAACTGGGCTTATAGTCCTTAGCATGATTTTTTTTTTAAATGGCGTGGTTTTTCAGCACTCTCCCAGAGACGTGAGTATGCAAAACACATGGTCAAGTTTCATGATTACAGCAGATGTATCATGCATGAGTAAAGTTGCTAGCTTCCCAGGCCCTGTGCTGAAGGAACAGCATCCACCCTGTCTGCTCTTGTCTCCGGCTGGGATGGAGGGTGTCTATCAATTTATTCATTCGACATGTATCAAGCATTTTGTTGTGTGCAAGGACGCTGCTCTACTTGAGACACAAGAATTAAATATTGAAGGCTCCCTTCCCAAAAGGCATCGAGAAAGTAGATGGCCGCAGTGGAGTGAAATAGGATAACCAGAGGTGGGCCAGTAAATTAGGGTCAAAGTTCATCTGCTGGGTGCTATAGGAACAGAGTGGAGGGTATATCCTGACTGGTCCTGATTCTTCCAGGAAGAAAAAAAGGGGTGGGGGGGACAGCTGGAGGAAGGAGAATCAGCTGCTTTTGATAGATGAAGAATGTGGCAAAGATTTTGAGCTGTTGAAGCAGAGGCAGATCCAAGGGATTGCTCCCAAGACCTCCTTGTGTCCTCCCTAGGTTACTACAGCCAATAACCATGTCATCTAAGAAGGACCTGGGAGCAGAGTTTTAAGTCAAACACTCCCACCCCCAACTCCCATAGAACGAGTGTCTCTACATAAAAAAACAAACCCTGAAGAGGTCATTCTAGATGACCTTTATACCCCGGAAACTGGGTAGGCAAGCAGAGGGAGTGAGGAAGTGTCAACCATTTTGAGTGCCTCCCATCCCTACTGGACTTGATATGGCTACTGCAGGTTCATGTCATTAGTGGAAACTGATGCAAGCTCTAGGTTCTCCCTGGCTAGATCCATCCTGAGAATTTGAGTTTGGTAATGACGAGGGTCCTTCCCGCTGCAGCTACTACTAATTTCCTACCATTCGCTTCAGTGTCAGCCTCTAAGAGACGCACAGTGAGTGTTCTGTGGATGAGCGGATTCACAGATAGATGAGCAACTGCAAATGTTGGTAAGTAAACACGGTCTTATTTGTAATTACAGAAGGAAGAAATGGTTTACTCAGTCTCGCCCACTGAAAATATACTTAAGTTTGAACAGCCGTTCAACTACATCAAGAGTTGTTGCCCATTGCTGGATTGCGGATGCAATCCCATGCCCTGAAGAATAAGCTTGTGTGTTGTCAGAGCAGAATTTCAGTGGACATTATGTGGTGCCCAGAGATTTCTCCCTGACAACAGAGAAGTTAGTCTCCGAAGCCAGCAAGCGTGACTCACCTTTCCATTTCTTTTCGTTTGCTTGTTTTTCAAGACGAGGTTTCTCTGTGCAACAGCTGTAGCTGTCCTAGAACTCGCTCTGTAGACCAGGCTGGCCTCAAACTCACAGAGATCCTCCTGCCTCTGCCCCCATCCCGACCCCCAAGTGCTAGGACTAAAGACTTGCACCACTACCACCCGGCTTTTTTTGTTTGGTTGGTTGGGTTTGTTTGTTTGTTTTCACCTTTTCATTTCTAAGGACCGTTCCTTGCAGCTCCAGTATGGCTTTTGCATAAAAGACGAAGCCAGCCCCATCCCAAATAAAAGGCATCTGGACGGCCCTTCAGGGATGGATGTTTTATTGGAATATAGGCACTTGGCAGAGTAAATACATGGTTACAAAGTGTTTTCAGTTTACTGGCTTTATATAAGTAATGCAAAAATAAAACCACAGTGTAGAATTCTTTTTCACCAAGTCCCAGACTTGAGAAAGCAAATCCCTGGTCGTGTGTGTTCATGGTAAAGAAGGCTCGTGGCACCAGCATTTCTCACATGGTGACGCTAGTTTGGTTTAAGACTTTGAATAAATAATGTCATTCCGCCATATTGAAATGACTAATGACTACTTAGCACGTATCACATAACTTTTACCCCCAACCTTGGGTTAAAGTAGGACCTCCAGCCTGCTAGGCCAGTACTCCATCTGAAACCATACCCTCAGGTCACACTTTACAAAAATAACAAGTTAAAATTACTTTTGTATGGGAGAAGTGTGAAATCCTTTGAAGTCATTGGCTTTAATCACGGGCAAACGTGAGGATCTGTCTAATAAAATCTACAGAGGATCAAACCTGATGACCTGCTATTCTCCACACCCAACATCTTTGAAAACGACAACCAGAAAGTATGTGTGTTTGTGTGTGTGTGTGTGTATGTGTGTGCATGCACGCATGTGTGTGGTTACTACATAATTCCATACCCTGTGCCAAGTCACACAGGACAAAATGACAAGTCTTTTTTTTTTTCAAGGAAAATCTCCTTCTTTGTGAAAGGTCATTAGGTAGCATAACTGGTTTAAAGTCCTGGAGTCTTGGCCAAGGACCAGGAGTCTGTAACAGCTTTGCCCAAAGCAGAGATTGCCCGTTCAGATCACCAGCACCTTGCCCCCCATGGAAGCACCAGGACACACACAAATATGAAAGCGAGAGAAGCTTTCAACATGCCACCACCCACACAGACTACTTGGATGCACTGCAGGTTCCGCACCCACCTCCCAATGGTCCAGCTGCCTTGCCTATCATGGAGAACTTGGCGGTGTGAAACATGCACCGAAGGGTTCTTGGTGTTTTCTAGGATGTCTTGCCACTTAGTAACTATTCCTTTCTGGCCTTCCTGATTGGCACCAGGCTCTGATCCAGTGGCATGAACACTTGATTACTCTTAGCTTCTCATGGGGTGAGCAAAAGTGGGGAAGATGAGAGGTTCTGGAGTGGGGCTGGCATGAACTGTGATAGCCATGGCTCCCCGAGAAAGAAGGGCAATGTTTGTGCAGTTAGACACTGCTTTCTTGGCTCCTCTGCCTTGCTGGGCAGTGCCGCCAGCCATTTGGCCGTCTGCCCCTTTAGCATTGGACTTTATTTATGGGAAGACTCAACAAGGTCAGAAAGTTAATGAAAAACCTCTCCCTGTCTAAAAGCAAGCCCCAAATAGCCCCTGCACAGGACTGTGCCAGGTGTTCAGTTCCCATGTTTCCGGAGCGGCGTGAAACTCGTCAGTCCTTGTGCTAGGCCCTGGGATGTTAAAGTTACTCGGCATGCAGGAAGCCATCATTCAAGGCTGTGGGCTTCCAGCAGAAAGAACAAATGATCCCTAGTCTCAGTCCTTGAAGAAAGGAGGCTGTGAAAAAGACAGGAAGTAAACACAATTTTGGTCCAGCATGCTGAAGGCCAGATAGAAGGTAAACAGGGACCAAGGGAGATTGGCAGTAGCTTCCTTCCTTAATAGTGAGCTACCTCATGGACACCAAATACAGACATTCTAAGAGAAGGTGAAATGACTCAATATGAGACCACACTAAGGTGATTGATTATTACTCATCCTTTATGACTTGGAAATCCCAGAATGCTTTGTGGAAGAGGTTGGGGGAGGAGGAGGTCAGTAGCTAAATTCCTGCTCAAATGGCTTAAGTGTGGGATGACATCTCTGATGGAGATGCTTGATGGCCGTGACTGAAAACAAACTCAAAGACCAAGTGTGAGGTGCTGATGCTAACACATGTAAGGAGCTTCAGGCCTGCTACCTGGGGCTGCAGCTTTCAGGGAACAAGCTGAGAATTTTCTGAGACACAGGAAGTACACCCCATGTTAGCTGAGTCCATTCATCTCTTATACCAACAGTTACAGGCTGTACTCTACTTTAAAGGAGAATTCTTTTCTGTTTCCTTCAGAAAGAACTGTGGTCTTTTCATTACAGTAGACCCAGGCTTGGTACCTGATAGGGTACCTAAGAAATTCATTTGCTGAATGATCAGGCAATGTCTACCTTTGGTGATGTCTTTGGCAATGACATAAACTTGAATGGTTTCATTCATTCCTTTGTTCATTCATGCATTCACTTGTTCCCTTCTGAAAATAAACCAGGACTGTATAAACGGAAAGAGTGAATGCTCTCATGGTTTGAAACTTAAAAATTGGAAAAAAATTCTTTTTTCTAGACTAAATTCTCATGAACCCTTTAATTTATAGGAAGCAAAACACCTAATCTTTTGCTTATTTCTCTGCCTAACAGAGCATGCACTAGCTGCTCAAATAATGTCTGTGGAATTGGTAGGTTTTGAGCTAGAAAATTTAGCCACGCACTTTGCACAACCTGTGCCGGTGAAATCTCTTGCCCCATCTGAATTTCCTTAAAAGGTGATTAATTCATATAAGTCAACAATATTAACCAACAAGGAATTGATGGCAGGATTAGGAACGGGGCTTCTCAATAGTTCCACAGACCTTGGAATTTTGCTCTGCATCGCCTGAGATCTACCAGCCATGGCTGACTCTGGGGCATTTCATAGGACAGGGGTGGCTGGTGTTCATGACTTTCTTGTGGCCTGGTAATGGACAGATGCCACTTAAGAGGCACTGAAGCTGACAGAGAGGGTGGCAAGGCTGGAGTCAGGATAGACCTTTGCACTCTTGCTGAAAATATCTTAAAGTGCGGTCCCAAATTTGCGCCACATTTCAGTGAAGAGAATATCGAGGTGCCAGTTCCTGCTCTTTTAGTCTCTGCCGCAGTGCTGCTCCTTCTCTGGAGCCCCTTTAACTGCGTTTCACCCCAATACTCCAATTCTCTCTTCATTTCTACTAAGATGCTAAAGCAATCATTTACAGGGAACAGTTCAGCTCCCCAGAGTTGGCCTCAGTGTTCACACCCCGTATACATTTCCTCTAGATCTATCATTCAAATTAAGGAAATATTTCATGATTTTTATAGCAATCCACATGCAATCCCCTATGGATGGATACCTGTAACTAAAACCCTTTGACTGGCAGTTTTAAAAGGGAAACTACAGTCAAATTGTTTTCTAGCATTCCTCTGAGGGTTGTTCTGGAGAGCTCACATCGTAATTATGCACATCTGGGGTATCGGTGCCTGGAGCATCCTCTACCACCCATTGGCAGCTATGCACCTGGGCAACATCGTTTTGTTCTGTATCCATAGCAAGGGCTGGGCTATCATTCCCTGCCAGCACTTCTTGATCCCCAGAGACCTCATTCCTCTCCACAGAACAGGCGGGATTAGAACTTAACGTGGCATCTTCTTGCAGTGTGACTGCTGCAGCACACACAGCCTCCCCTCCTGCATGGGTGGTCTCCTGCGTGGAAACCATGGCTGGTGGCACCTTCTCAGTGGGCTCTGGAGCCTCAGATGGCTCCCCTAAGGGGCCCAGACAACTGGTGTCCTCAGTGAGCCCCCCATCAGTGGACTGAGAGGTAGGGATGCTGGCCTCTGGCAATGCCCCCAAGTCTATTCCAGGAACTTCAACTTCCAAAGGAGTAGGATGGGCCCCCTTCTCTCGGATTTCACTTTCTTCACGGTTGTCCTGCTGGCTGGCAGCTGGCTGGCTGGCTTCTGGGTAGATCGTATCTTCTTTTTCATTTTCTGGGGGAACAGGTGTTCCCTCGTGCATATCGTTTTCCATCACTGGGGCAGACTCCACGGACACTGTCACAGTCAACAACTCTTTCAGCTCTTTCAAGGACCCTGGAGTGTTGATAGACTCTGGCCTTTCACGGGTTGGCTCTTCATCTCTAAGGGTCTCCCCACCTTCTGCCTCCGACGCGTGTGAGCTGAGGGGTCCTGCTGTATCCTCTGCAGTGAGAGCACTCCCTGCAGAGCTCACCACACTGGACACAGTCACCTGCCCGTTCCCACCTGAAGGAGGACTGGACTCAGGGATGGAAGTACTTTCTTCTCCAGCCAGTGAGTCAGGCACTGCAGGCTGCTGCTTCTTTTCCTCTGGCTCCTGGAACACTTCATTGTCTGGAGCCCCTGGGGGAACGGCAGACACTCTTCTGGCTGGACTGGCCTGGTTTGACCCCATGGAGGTTTTGAGATCTGTCAGGCTAGATACACTTTCACTGGGCAAGGCCATGTTGTCTTCAAATAAATTGTGTTTCTTCAAGATAGCCGCCTCTGTTATCACTGGGAGAGACCAAAAGCAAGACATGGCATTAACACTCTGCCAAGCTAACCCGGATGTTCTGATTTTACCCGGAAGTCAGTCATTCCTGCCAGCTCCTCTGACTCTCCAAATTCTCAGTTTCAAGACCCAGCTTAGGACAAACCTGTAGTAATATTTTGTTTGTGTTTTAACAAATAAAGTTTGCCTGAAGATCAGAGTGCAGAGCTAAGCCACTAGAGGTCAGGCAGTGGTGGCACAAATCTTTATTCCCAGTATTTGGGAGTCACATACCTATAATCCCAGAACTAGGGAGGTAGAGACAAGAGCAATATGACTGGGTGGAGAGAGGAATATAAAGGGGAAGAGACAGGAACTCACTGGAGTGTGGAGCCTGAGGTTTGATGGAGATGCAGTACAGTCTAGTCAGTCTTTGGTGTGAGCATCAGCAGAGGTAAAAGGTCTCTCTAGTGGCTGGCTGCTCTTGCTTCTCTGATCTCTCAGCTTTTACCCCCTAATATCTGACTCTGGGGTTTTTATTAAGAACAATTAGAATTTGTGCTACACCAACCTCTTCCAGGTAGCCTTCCTGATGATCAAAACCTGCAAACTTCCCAGACTCTGAATCCTGGTAGCATTCATTCACAAATTTCTTCAATCAAGAAATTTGATTAGGTACCTAGCATTACTGAGGCCAGCATTAATCCAGGAGAATAAAATATAAACCTTGGCTTTCTAAGGGCTCAAAGTCTCTATATAAGAGTACCATATACATCGGTGTCACCAGCTGCTAACATGGGTGGCTAATTTGGAACTCCATTATGACAGGGGCAGACTTTCCACTCCCTTGTTTTGCCTGACAGCCTGGCCCTGGTTATATAGTGGGTATTCAGTGCTAAGTGTACAGCTGAGAGAACTTGTTTGGCCTGGAGTGTTTAAGATGAGCATTTATATGCACCTATCTCAGTCTCAAAGGCATGGAGAGGAACCAAGAAAGTAATAACAGCAACAATAGTGCCTGACCATTTGCCCACAGACCTCTGTGCAGGGTTGTAGTGTCCATCAATGGCACCTCAAAGAGGGTGTCACTCGTGGCAGAGACAGAATGACTAAGGGCAGTGAGCATGCCTTTGTGTCTGCTCTGACAGATGACATCTCACAGCAGGTTTCAGGCAGAGGGGAGATTGTGGAGGAGAGGAATATTCTTCCAGCTTACTTAGACACGTCTGTGGCAGGCTGTTCATGACCTTTGTGCAGACGCCATGTCAACACCTTTGCCTTCCTCATCTGGGACCCTTACGATTAGCCAATGTGACCTGAGGCTTGTGCTAGCCCAGTTATCTTGTCGGAGGCGGTGTTGTAATGAACCCTAAATAAATTTCACTCCCACAGACAGATGGCAGTCTCCTCCAAAGTATTTTCAACGTATAGGTATTCACAATGCAATCCTAGACAGGGCCCCATTACCCAGCGCAGTGGATGCCAGCCTCCTAAAGAGGCTCTCGGAGTGCCAAGCCGTTGTCCTGGTCTCTGGCTGAATGGAGGGGAGGAATGTGCTGAGAGAGCAATTGTTGGGTCCTGAGGCTGGAGTCACCTCTGTTCAGCTGTGAAAGCCTTTTGCTGTTCTGACACAGAGTGGCAAGGACAGATCAGGACAGACCCTCAGTTCAGTCCCACTAAGCCCTGATTTCTTTCTTCTTCAGTGATAAAGCCCGAACTCTCATCCTGTAGAATTCACGCTTGCATTGAAAGGGGACTGTCATGGGCACATGGTGCACACCTCGTGGATGCACAGCTGAGGCTGGTCCTTCCTTCCTGCCTGTCCTTCCTGGCTGTCCCCCTGTGCACCAGACTCAGTTGCAGCTCTTCCTCATTTTCACCTTACAGCGTCCCGGAGCTGTTTCAGGAATGTTTCCCACCCCCCCCCACGCGCAGGGCAAGTCATCCTTACCTTTCAGGGTTTCGTCAAGGAGGATCTGATACAAAATCTCTTCATAGACGTTCTCAACATGGATCATATTGGTATGATCTGCAAAGATGAACTGCTCGTATTTCTGAAGCTCCTGGAGAGTGAGAGATAAAAGGACAAAGAAGAAAAGATATTAATATCAGGAGTGCAACACCAAGTCACAGTGAAGTTCCATCTCACGCTATCAGAATGGCAAAAAAAGTCAAATGCTGGTGAGGGTGTGGAGAAAAGGGGAACCTCACACATGGCTGGTAGGTCTGGGAGCTTAGTGAAGCATTATTTATATTAGTATGGACTTCCTGGGAAAACTAAAATTAGAACTACCATGTAATCCAGCTACCACTCCAAGATATGTAACCAACCTACATGCCCATCAACAGATGAATGAATGAAGAAAATTGATGTGGGATTCCCCTCTGTATGCTGTAAATATGTTTTATTACCATTGGTTAATAAAGAAGCTGCTTTCTGCCTATGGCAGGGCAGATTAAAGTCAGGCGGGAAATCTGAACAGAAATATAGAGAGAGAGTAGGCAGAGTCAGGGAGAAACCATGTAGCTACTCAAGAAGCAAGAGGTAACAAGCCACAAGTCTTGTGGTAAAATATAAAATAATAGAAATGGATTAATTTAAGATATAAAAGCCAGCCAGAAACACATATGAGTCATTGGCCTGTGGTAAAATATAATATAATAGAAATGGGTTAATTTAAGACATTATAGCCTGAGTCCTTAGCCAAACAGTGTTGTAATTAATATGGTTTTTACATGACTATTTGGGTCTGGGTGGCTGGGAAACTAAAGTGAAGTCTCCATCTACAAAATGGTGCCCACTGTCTGGGGCATGGATCCATATAAGACATAAAAAAAACTAAAAAAAAAAAGAAAAAAAGAAAAAAAAGAGGGCTTCTAGACCCACAAAAACAGGAGCCAAGCACAGCTTCTTGGTAGCAGCATTCCCCGCCCCCCAGATTGGCTCTATTTGCTAACCACAAGCAGAGGTGCAGCTTCTTCTTTAAGAGACAGCTTCCTGGTTCATACTGGCAATATGACTGGCTCTGGCTCTTTCAGGAAGTCCTACTATAGAGCATTTAAGTGGAGTTTGTGAGCAGAGTGCTACAGGTTGCTTAATGGGGACATAGACCTGCTATGTCCCTGGAGCTGGGGCAGTGAGCATGGCTTGCAGAGGCAGCGAACATACCTCCACTATGTTGGACAGGGTAGAGCCAACAGGCAAAGCTTCAGCATTAGTCTGAGCTTAGCATTTAAAAAAAAACAAACAAACAATTCTCCTGGTCAGAAAGGATTACAGATACATAATAAGACAGATTCAGACAAAGTAAAAAAAGAACTCTGAATGGGTCACAGTGTTAGATAAATGTACATGGGCTTATGAGAAAGAAGAAAGAGTACAAAAAGTCATAGATTAAAGGAGTAAAGATAAAAAATAAATATTAGAAGGTAATAGAGTAAAAACAGTAAGCCACAGAAAGATGGAATATACACAGAGAGTCTGGATTGTGCATTTTATTGTGCATTCTTTGAATTTTTTGACTGCACAGAGACATTTGATTTGGAGACCTGCTAAGTTAAACCAACATAGACATTTTAGAGGTATCTTGACTTCAAAATTTGAGTCTAAGGATATGTTGCTTTGGAAAAGAGGTTCTGCTTTTGTTCCCACAGAGGATGGGAACCTATGGACTCCTTCCAGATTAATGTGGTTTGATGGAACAAGAACTCCCTAAAAGGTCTTCATGAAACCTAAAAATATTTCGCCCAACAAACAGCAGGAAGCAGTTTGGAGAAAACAATGCCCAGATTCCCCAAATGATTATTTATAAATGTTTGTTTTCATTTACAGTGGGGTTGTGATATAGAGATAAATACTTTGCATTGGTATGAATCTTAGTCTATTGATACAAGTTTAAGGTTGATTTTGTTACACTGTGTATATGTATTTCTGCTCTTGTTTAAGATATTGTATTTTTGCAGCTATTTAAAATATAATGTATAATTAAGAAATGCAGATTAATAGTCATCTATAATAGTCAAACCGTAGTCATGTTAGTTAGGCTTTTCAGATATACAGGAATATATTTCAGATGGATAGGTATTCCTCAAACCTTTTAAAGACCTACAGAATACGGCACTTAAAATGTTTTAAGAACTCAAGACTTTTCTTGACAATGAGATGCATCTGTTCTTGACAGCACCAATTTACTTCAGAGATGATGGGCATTGAAGAAATTCCTTATGGAGTTTGCTGTCGTTGTGGCAAGATTAGCCATTTGGGCAAGAAACTGCTATTTCTTAGACTGCTTGACAGTATGTTATATAAACTGGACATGAGGGACCCACAGGAAAGGGACCAGTGAACTTTGCCAGACTGAAAAAGGTGGGATGGTACTTTAGGATTCCTGCTTCATAGAAGAAATTGCCAGACATTCTGCAGGACACAGAAGAAAGCAACTGATGAATTTGGCCAATACAAGGCATAACAGATCATCAAATCTCCTGCTTCATTGAAAACTCTGCTGGATATTATGGTCCTGTAGGTGAAGATGGATGCCCCAATGTTATAGAAGAACTTTGAGTGACTGTTCAAGCAGCAAGATATCTCTGTCAATTCTAGAACTTTGGAAGTTGCTAACAGTGTACTTCCTGTTTACTTAGGTAATATTATATCTTTCTGGAGTCTTTGAAGAGTTGACAATAGATAATTATAGTTTTCCTTAGTTATAATAAAAGATAAATTAGATATGATGTTAAAATTAAAACCTTCCTTTTTATTTAGACAAAAAAAGGGGAGGTGATGTAGGATTCCCCTCTATCTACTGTGAATATGTTTTAATGGTTAATAAAAAAGCTACTTCAGCCTATGGCAGGGCAAAATTAAGACAGGTAGGAAATCCAAACAGAAATATATAGAGAGAGTAGGTAGAGTCAAGAAGAAACCACATAGGAGGCAGATGCCATGTAGCTGCCCAAGAAGCAAGAGGTAACAAACCACGAGCCTCATGGTAAAATATAAAATAATAGAAATGGGTTAATTTAAGATATAAGAGCTAACTAGAAATACACCTGAGTCATTGGCCAAACAGTGTTGTAATTAATATAGTTGTTATATGATTATTTGGGTCTCAGAAGCTGGGAAATTAAAGCACAATCTCCATCTACAGAAAATGTTGCAGATACACAATAAATGGAAGTATGTCATATGCAGGAAAATGGATCAAATGGAGATAAGTGAAATTATCCAGACCCAGAAAGACAAGTATCATCTATTTTCTCTCACACACAGAATCCAGATTTAGGAAAAATCCTAAAAACAGACATAAAAGCAGAAGGAAGACTATTTGGAAAGAAGATTGGCAGGAGAGAAGAGTGTGGACAAGGGAGGGTGATGGTGAGAGAATAGCCAAAATGCATTATGTTCACAGATGAAAAGAAAAAGAAACCCATTATTTTTATAATTAGTGTCTGATACTGATAACAGAAAAATACAAGATACCTATTTTCAAGAGACAAGGAAAGGTCGACTCCCACTTAACACCTCCTTGTAGAGGAGCAGGGGAACAGCAGCTGGTCCTGCAGGTTAAAGATGCTGAGATAACAATGCAGCCAATGTCTTCTCTTTGCCTGTGGCCTATGTGCTAAGCACCTTGCACTGTTAACTGTGGTAAGGGGACACTCAGTCACTGGTCATCCCCAACCTTTTCTGTGCACAGGGAATACATCCTGTGTACTTTAAATGGGAAAAGAGCAGAGTTGTGTGTGTGTGTGTTTTTCAGTTGTCTCAAGGCATTATTTACATTAGTATAGACCTTCTTGGAAAACCTAAAATTAGAACTACCACAGAATTATGTGGGTACCACATCCTCTTTTTCTTAATAATAACCAAAGTTTCCATCTTCATTTTTTATCTGACGCAAACAGTACTTTACCAAAGTAAAAGTTACATGCAGTGAAATGCAGAATTTAAAAGTGTAGCTGGATGACTTTAACTATAAATATATTCATGTGACCATAACCTAGGTCCTCTTCCACACCCTCCAAGAGATAAAGCACAATCTGACATCTGTTGAGTTTTGGTTTGAGTTTTGCATATAAACAAAACCATGTGTTGGCTTGTATTTACTTTTAAAAATTTTCTATTTTGCTACATGGTTCAGCAGCTCATTCCTCTTTATTGATAAACATCATTCACTATATAGATAAGTTGGAATTGTTAATCTATACTCATTTGACATTGACTGTTGTGATTTGAATAGGAACGGCCCCCATATGGTGTGGGAGGGCCTTCTGTCTATGTGTCGCTTTTATTGGTTAATGAATAAATCTGTTTCGGCAGAATAGGGCAAGGTGGGAGTTCCAAGCAGATAGAGGAGGAAAGAGTAGGTAGGCAGAGTCAGGTAGAAGCCATGTAGCCACCACAGGGGGCAGATGATTGTGCTGGAGCCTGCTGTGACCTCATGGTGATGCACAGATTAATGGAGATGGGTTTGCTCAAAATATAAGAGTAATCCAGAAATACGCTTAAGCTATTGGCCAGACAGTATTGCAAATAATATAGTTTCTGTGTGATTATTTTGTGGTCTGGGAAGCTGGGAATGAACAAGTGGCTTCCACCTACACCCATAGGGTCATATATTTGAATGCTTAATCACCAAGGATTGGCACCATTTGATAAGAATTAGGAAGTGTGTCACTTGGGGGTGGGCTTTGAGGTTTTAAAAGTCTACACCAGGCCCAGTCTCTGTCTGTCTATCTCTGTCTGTCTGTCTGTCTGTCTCTTTCTCTCTCTGCCTATGGGTAAGGAGGTAGCTCTCAAATACTTCCTCCTCGGCACCATGCCGGCCTACATGTTGCCACGTTCCCTGCCATGGTGACAACAGACCAAACCTCTGCAACTGTGAGCCAGCCCCCAGTTACATGCTTTCTTTTATAAATTGCCTTGGTCATGTTGTCTTGTCACAGCAATAGGACAATGACTAAGACACGGACTTTTTTATTTTATTAATGAACATTTTAAATGTGTACATTTTATTCTGTATGGACAACTTAAGAACCAGCTTATCTTAGGTAGTTACCGAGAAATGAGATGTAGATACATGTTCAACATTACTAACACAGAAGCCACTTTCTAGTTGAGAACCAACGAGTCTGTCTTCCTCTTCACCTGGCACTGATGGTCTCCAATTCCAAGACAGCTCAGATATGATACAAAATCCCTTGACTTTCTCAGCCTCCCAAAGGCTTCCAAATGCCTTGCTACCATCATGAAGACCAGGCAGGGATAAAATGCTACTAATTGTATGCCAGAGATGAGCTCGGTGATCTAGGCACTTCCTAGTACTGGAGAGAAGGGCTCCCTGTATGCAGTTTTAGGGAACCAAGGACTTGGCAGTGGGAGTTGATGCCTTTTGGTCTGACGGCAGCTTTCACTGCTGAGACACGGGGATGCCGTGGGCCTGGATCTTAGGGTTCCACCAATGTAAGGCAATAGGGCCCATTTATGTCCACCTGAGAAGAAAGGTGGAAGACTGAGGAGACACAAGCTTCAGTGATCTCTAGAGGTGTAACAGATGGAAGGGGGCCTGCCCAGGAAACAACATGGCTCATGGGAGCCTGGGTAAGCAGGACAGCACTCTGAACCTGTCTTTACTTCTATTATATGAGGAGTGCAAGCTCAGGCCTCAGTGCCCCTTGTCCCTCACTCCCCTGTCACTCATCCACTGGCACCAAATGAAAGCGTAACTCTGGGAAGTCCCCAGCTCAGCTAGGGATGCTGCTACCTTCCCTAGAAGCTGCTTCCCTGTGCAGCCACCGTTGTGTTCTCACACGGCATCCCGCATGCTGGCATCTGCCTCTATACTGTGAACTCCAGGGTGGCAGGGAGAGTAACCTGGATCACATAGTGTACATGCCACGTTCCTGGATCATGTTTCACACATTTTTGAGGTATGTTTGCTGAATAAATAGAAAACATATCTTCATCTAGTTAAATAATTCTGTGGGAAGGGAACAGAGGCATGTTTATGTTTCTGGGATGTGTCTAATCTTACAATGCACATCTTCCATGATGAGACAATTGAACTGAGTCAGATGCTTAAGTTTCTGGATCACGTAAAATGGAGTATTGACATCGAAACTTGGCAGGTGGTTAAGAAAAAGAAAATGCCACCATAGGCTATTCTAATGCACAGCTAGGGTAGAGTGGAATGTCACAGATCTGGGAAACTGCCACTGAAAGAACTAAGAAAAACTCACTTTAGGAAAATAAAGTCTTCTATGAAGCACACAACCCTCTACTCTATCTGCCTATAAGCCTGGGGTTCCCAAAAGCTCTGACACTGACACAATACCCTTTATCACTGAAAACGCAGGGCCACGGGCTCTTTTGAAAGCAATCTATCTCCACTAAAAATGGCAAGATCTGTGGCTGGGGGGAATGGCTCATTAGATAAAGCATCATTTTTGCCTATATTTAGGTCCCTATCACCCACATAAAAGCATGGGAGGAGGCGGGGCATTGGACTGCCTGTAAACCCAGTGCTGGGGAAGCAGAGACAGGGTTCCTAGGCCAAGCTGGCTACATGGACTTGCTGATTAGCAAGCTCCAGGTTCACTGAGATGGAAGAAGACATTCTGTGTCAATCTCTGGCCTATACACAGACAGATATACATATCTGAAAATATATGTGCACCCACACTGCAAAAACACATGTCTCTCTCTCTCTCTCTCTCTCTCACACACACACACACACACACACACACACACACACACACACACACACACACACACACCATGCATACACATGCAAAAACCAAATAAAACACCTGCAAGAGGGATGGGGCACATTTTAATCCTCTCTTATTAAGAAACAGAGGTACAGAAAGAAGGGGAGCCTCCTCCCACCCCCTCATATGGAGAAGACGGGGGTAAGGTACACCCCCATGCTTCCCTTGGGAGGGAAAGCACACACTACGCAGCATCTCTATGTGAAGACACATTCTGAGGTAGATTAGTAATCCCTCAGGCTACGATCATCCATCACATATGGCCAGGGCCCCCACACAGACCAATTCTTTTCTCCTTTGGTTCTCTCAGATTCTTTCCACCAAAGAAATACTCCAGGAATAAATGCAAGACTGACTATGCCAATGGCTATCTGAAGAAAAAGCATTTATAGAATAGGAAAACAATCAGAGAAAATTCCACAGTATAATCACCCACACAAAGGATTTTAATGTTCAGTGCTTGGAGAGTCTCCAAACTGCCAAAAAGCCATTTAAAAATTCTTGGATGCTCTTTCTTATTGATTCCAAGGGAGAATGGGCCTTGAAAATGGCCAGGCTCCTAAGTAATTTTTTGGAACACAGAAGCAGTCATAGTAATAGTTGTAGGAGAGGTTGATGCCATTTGCTGAGTGCCAGCTGTGTCATAGGTAAATACTAACTGGATTCAGCTGGTGATAACTGGCTTTGCAACCGTGGGCCTGCTATTCAACCACTGAGCTTCCCTCTTTAGCACCATGAGGGTTCAACCATTTAGCTTCCCTCTTTAGCCCCGTGAGGATGTGAATAGTCTCTTGCCTCCTCCAAGGACTGCCATGAGATTCATTTTGATGATTAATAAGAAAGGTTTAGCACCATGCCTGGTGTATGATATGAACCTAACCAGATGGCAAATGTATCATCCTAATTTTCTCATTCTTGGGACACACAATGCAAGCCAGGTATGGAGGTGTAATTTTAGCATGGCAGGGGCACTAAGCCTGATGGATCAGGAGTTCAAAGCCTTGCCTGGGCTATGCAGCAAGATACTGTCAAAAAAAGATCTCAGAATAAAAGAAAAAAGAACAGAAGATACATATTGTAATGGTTTATCCTGTCTCTTTAAGAGGCAAGCCCTGCCCACTCCCTCCCCCATCTGCTGAGGCAAGCAGATCTTCCTTCCACTTCCAGCCTGAGTACCTTCCTTTCCTTTCTATCGCTCTCCTGAAGAAGCAGCTTCTGCCTTTCTCCCTTCTCCCCTCTTCTCCCCTTCCCCCTCTGTTTCTCTTTATCTCTCTCTGCTCTTCTCCCTTCTCCCCTTCCCCCCTTTCCCTTACCCCTCCATAACCCACTAAATAAATGCCCTCTTTCTCTGCATGGCGTGCCTAATAGGTCTCTGTCTCTCATCCGTTGCACAGCTCCCAGCCTGGGATCAGATGCCTTTGTGGCCCGCTGTGATCTTGGGACCCATTGGCCCTCATGTTCTACCCACTGCACCCTTGGGAAACCACAGCATTTTATTTTTATCATAACATTGGTGCTTGTGACTCAGCCAGCCTTTCTCCACATTCCCTCCTGCCCGTGGGTGGGCTGGCTGAGGAAATGGGGAACCCTGGACTCCAGAACCAGGTTTCTTTACAACAACTCTGCGTTCTATCTGCCTAAACTCTGACCTCTACGCACACCAGCGGCTTCAGTGGTGAGTTTTCCCCTTCCAGTCAACCAACCACAGCCTTCACAGCTATGGCTGAACCCTTCGCTGACATTCATCTCTGGTTGCTTCCCACAGCTAAAACCAGGATCTGACAAACCAGGGTTGTTCCTCCCATGCTAGCACTGCACACACTGTGTGGTGCATTCAATTTGGGGCCCAGGGTCCCTCGGATTTTTCTTTCTCTTTTCTTTTCCTTTGGACCACTCATAAGTGGTCCCTGCCGTGAGAAACCGCTTGAAGTGGCCTCTAGCCTCTCTGGCTTCCAAGTCGCCCGGACCAGAGCCAGTCAGGTATAAACACCCCACCAAAAGAAAGAGGATACTCTTCTACAGATCCTGTGGTGTTTGTTCGCTGTTCTCACGTTTTCAACTATAAACCCTCAAACTATCAGCCACCCGCCTGGGAATGCTCTGCCAGTGTCCTGCCAGCTCTGCTTGTCCTCAAACTGTCCCCGCCACCACTACTGCTGGTCCCGTGGATTAGTGGGATCTGCAAGGCAGCTGTTTTCAATTCCAGACTTTGTTCCCCACCACGGCTTGCGGCATGGTGGCTCGGCAACAGGGCAGATTACACCTCTAGGTCTCTCTTGTTATTACGTTTAAAACTCCCATGGCTCAAAAAAACGTGGCTTTTTCATATAACACATGACTGCCACCATTTTGACTGAGGTCAGGTGACCTCACTGCCATTTTAACTGACAGCCAGGTCAGGTGACCAAGTCCCGCCATCTTTACTGAGATATGCCCTGCCTGGTCCTCCGGTTTACTTATGTTTTTGTCTCTAAATTCCTCTTGCTGAGCTGTTAAGTGTGTTTTGTGCAGTGACATGCCTTTGGTAGGGCCCACCAAAAGCATCCATTTTCCCCAATTCCTATTCAGTGTGTGTGTGTGTGTGTGTGCATGTGTGTGTGCATGTGTGTGCATGTGTGCATACATGTAACTTAAATGCATCTGTGTTTACTGTTAAGTGTTATAATTATCTGTTCATTGTATCTCATTCCAGACTAACAAGCAAGAAGTCTCATGTTTTAAACTGGTATGTACTTTTAAGTCTTTTGCAAAAATACTTTACATTTAATCCAATTCTGCTTTAAAATATATTAAGCTTTTCTCTACTATTGTCAGTTCTGTCATTAACCTTCTACTACAAGCAGTTTTTCTTCTTTCTGTCCTTTTACAACTATAAATCTTACCTGCTAAGTTGAGAGCCAGTACAGTTGAGCTTGGACTCAGCTCTCCAGGCAGATTCTATACTGTAGTTACACCTGACAAACATCCCTCAACTGCTCAGAGATATAGGGAATATGGCATTTAAATATTTAATTATTAAAAAACTTTTCATAACAAAAAGAGACAGGTTGGCTCCTAGAAGCAGCACTCTACTTCCTCCCAAGAAGATAGAAGACAAATGGGCACAAAACAATGTCCATCAATTTGCTCCAAATGCCAAGTGCTGACCACTAGGCAAAACTGCCTTTCATCTAAACTAAAGATCTCTAGACAGTGGACAGAATCGCTGGAATCAACAGCCTAGCTGGTCAGGTCAAGGTAGGCTTGTCTTCCTACAGGTTTCTTAGCCCACAGGATCTTCTGGAGCCCGGCAGGCCCTGCACTAAACAGCAAAAGAAAAATATGACCCTCAGTGACCATGGAGGACCCTGAGGAGTAGACCTAGGTGCCAACCAAGTAAGTTCTCTGTCATTTTTTAATCAATAACTCAAGTAAAATTTTATCCTTCTCAAAGATCTCAGTTTGACAGCTGAGAGGTTTTGTCAGTTTAAAAGGACAACCTCACCAAACAAATTTCAGTAAAATACAAATAGAAGTTATTAAGGTGTATACCTACAAGTTATAAAGGTATGAGGACAAATACAAGTTACCAAATTTCTCTCTCATGCTGCCTTTCCATAGTCTTAAAAATATTTTCATTTTACAAAAAATATCTGTCACAGTCATTCTGATATAAATATGCTGCTGTTTCATAAACCCAAAATTTTTTTGTGAGTTCCAGGGAGCTGAATTGAAGGATCCACCTTAAACAGGTCAGATACACCCCTCTCAATTTCCTGGTTCTAAATTTTTTTTTCCTAAACTTAACTTTGTCCTCTGTTTTGCCAATACCTTAAACAGGTGTAATAGATACCACAAACACTGGACAGGAACAAAGAGACCAGCTACCCCAGAATGTGACCAGCACCCAGCTTTCTCAAGTTCTCCCCAAGATGATGCCCACAAATAAGCAGGAAGCAGTCTTGAGAATCTGCCATCCCAACCTGTTGTGCCTAACCTCCAGGCTTTTTATTATAAAAAAGAGATGGGAATGTAATGGCCTGCTCTGTCCCTTTAAGAGACAAGCCCCTCCCGCTCCCTCTCTGATCTGCTGAGGCAAGCAGATCTTCCTTCTGCTTCTAGCCTGAGTTTCTTCCTTTTCCTTCTCTCTCCTGTAGAGGCATCTTCTGCCTCTCTCCCTTCTCCCCACTTCTCCCCTTCCCCCCTTTTTTCTCTGTTTCTCTTTCTCTCTGCCTCTCTCTCTGCTCTTCTCCCTTCTCCCCTTCCCACTTTTCCCTTTTCCCTCCATAACCCACTAAATAAATACCCACTTTCTCTGCATGCCGTGCCTAATAGGTCTCTGTCTCTCACCCACCACGTGGCTCCCTGCTGGGGACTGGCTGCCTTCGTGGCCCACTGTGGTCTCGTGGTCTGCTGCCCACTGCTACCACTCGGGGACCTGTGGTGTTTTATTTTTACCATAATACATATTATCATATGAATTTCATAAATGATGGAAGTTGATCAAAACAAGTACAGGGGCTTTCCCGGAAGCCCAGAACTTACAGACAAGCCTTGAAGAAGCTCCAGACACTTCTTTTCCGTTGCTCTATCACACCTCATAATCATGGCTGTCCTGCAGCCCTATGCTCACAATAGTTATGTCAGAGATTTCAGTAAACTAAAGTTAAGGAAGGTAGGAGAACAAATAGCCCTCTGTGATCACACTTCAGATCTTTTCTGGGTATAGTGGCCAACTTTTGGTGCACATTCTAAATAAGATTGACAATAAAATTGGAGAACATCTCATCTCCTTTGGCAATCCACCACCGCCCTTGCTTGGCTCAAGTCCGGTCATTAGCCTTTGAGATTTCCTGTAGCTTGGGAGTCAGAAATCCTGGGCTATGTGTGTGTGTGCATGGAGGCCAGAAAATGTGAGCCTATTTCCACATTGACCAAAGGTCAGAGAGTTGGAACTTATCTCTAGTCCTTCAAGGTTATTGTGTTTCTACCTCCTGTGTCCCACCTAGGTTTAGAGCAGAGAGCTTTGCTCTATTAAGGTTATTGTCAACAGGTGCGTCTAATAGCCAGACCTTGTATTTCAGGAATAGAGAAGTAGATATGTTTCTATCTCAAACGAAAGAAAGTCTAAGGATCCAGACTAAGTGCTAGTTCCCTTAAGGAGATAACTTTGGATTCCACCCAGGGGGTGGTTTGCCTACATAATGTTTCTGTCTAGGGTGTGAACATGACTTGTTTTGGTCTAGCAATAGAATGGTTAACTAAGGATGTAGCCTGTGCTGGGTGGCGTGGTGCACACCTTTAATCCCAGCACTGGAGACAGAGGCAGGTGGATCTCTGTGAGTTCGAGACCAGCCTGGTCTACAAGAGCTAGTTCCAGGACAGGCTCCAAAGCTACAGAGAAACCCTGTCTCAAAAAAACACAAAAAAAAAACAAAAAAACCCCAAAAAACAAAACAAAACAAAACCCCCAAAATGTAGCCTGCAACCTTCAACTGGTTTGTTTATTTGCTTGTATTATGTTAATGCAGTTTTTGTCTTATTCCTTCCTTTTGTGATCAGGGGTATTTTAAGCAATTGGAAATTAAGCTCGGGTGAATTCCAGTACTCACTGGAACTTTTGTTGAGGCTGGTCCCTAACGTGTGTGTGTGTGTGTGTGTGTGTGTGTGTGTGCGTGTGCGTGTGCATGTGCGTGTGCGTGTGTGTGTGTGTACATGTGCATAAGTGTGTTGAAACATAGACTTTGTCTATATATTTGTGCATCATCTCTGGCTGCTGTTGCATTACACAGCAGCGCTGAGAGCTTGCAAGAAACATGCCCACAAAACCTAAAACATGTACCTGACTACCAACAAAGAATTCACTAGTCCTCTGGTGTAGTCTAGTATTTGCCAGCGCAGGAGCCCAAAATAAAACATTCAGACTTAAGCGTCAAGCAGAACTGTGCCCGTTTCCTTACTGGTTTGCATGTGGACGCCAGTGCCTTCTGCACGGTGGGCAGTGTGATTTGAATCAGTGCTTCCTGGAAGATCTTCTTCCGGATGGTGCTGCTGTCATAATCATATTGCTGCGAACACAGAGACACATGCTAAGGAGCACAGTTTTAATCCGTAACTTTCACTTAAACAATAAAACAAAACGCCCTCCCAGTCATCTCCCTTCCTCAGAGGATTCTCATAAGTTTAGGGTCTCAGAAATCTCTTTCTGGAACTCTTGAGTAAACTGGGTCTGGGCTGTGTCACCCATCCCTTTTAAAATACGGAAACCAAGGCAAGATCAAGCCAAAGAAGTGATATGTTGTACAAAGATGCGGCCCAACCTGGAGAGTGAGTTTGCGCTTCATTAACCTCCCCCCCCCAGTTGTGTAGGCACAGAGGAATCATGGGTATCAGTTATTCCTGTCCCATAAGCAGGGTGGGTGGCTTTTTTCAAGAGGGGAGAGAAGACGTGGCTTAAAGTTCCATCAACACAGCGAGCACACTGAACACCCCAAACTGGAGAGTATGCACCAGCACTGAGCGTCTGCAGCAGAAACAGACCCGTGAGGACTAAAACATTCACCTGACACTCACCAAAGAGTTCGCCCACCACTCTCTCTCTGGTTTAGTCTAGGGCTTGAGAGTACAGAAGCATAAAAGAGCACATTCAACCTTAAAAGTCAACAAGAAGCGGGTTAATGGTGACATACGCCTTTAATCCCAGCACTCGGAAGGGCAGAGGCAGGGAGATCTCTGTGAGTTCGAGGCCAGCCTGGTCTACAAGAGCTAGTTCCAGGATAGGCTCCAAAGCTACTGAGAAACCCTGTCTCGAAAAGCCAAAAAAGAAAAAAAAAAAGTCAACAAGAGCAGGCTCCTGGGAGCAGCCCATTTCCAGCCTGGTTTGCGTGTGGACGCCGGTGCCTTGTGCATAGGCGCTCAGGAGAATTGCTGTGGGCAGGTAAACACAACGGTTCAGCCAGAAGAAGAATGGCTGGGGACACAAGCGCTCACACTGGAAGTAATAAATGGGAGCAAAATTACATCCCTGATCGACCAAAGGCCACCAAGTGCAGAAGGCTATGGGGAAGGCAGGAGAAGCAGAACCACCAGTGCCAAGAGCCTGATTCGAACATCAGTGGGCACGTTCTTGCTGGCAAAGTTGTGAGAGGTGAACCAGCTGTCTTGGGAGGTGGAATCTGTTCTATACTCATGGGGCCACCCCTGGCAGGAACCTTTTTTTTTTTTTGAGTGGCAAATAGTTTATTGGCAAGTTCATGGTTCTAACTGGAGCAGCAAGTTCATTTGAATAGGAATGTGGCACTATTTGGAGGTGTGGTCTTGTTGGAGGAAGTGTGTCACTGTGGAGGCGGGCTTTGAGGTCTCGTTTATGCTCACGATACTGGCTGGTGTCTCAGACCACTTCCTCTTGCCTGTGAATCAGGATGTAAGAATGCTTTACTCCTTCTCCAGCGCCCATCTGCCTGCGCGCCATCATGCTTGATGCTTCACAGACTAAACCTCTGGACTGTAAGCCACCCCCAATTAAATGTTTTCCTTTATAAGAGTGGCCACAGTCATGGTGTCTTTTCATAGCAATAGAAACCCTGACTAAGACAAGGAGACAATAACCAAATCAAAAAATAAATGCTTACAATTTACCAGAAAATCTGTGACCATTTGGGCTGTCGCACAGAAATCTAAAATCACTGAAAGGCCAAAATCTTGAAGAAGATCTGTCCTCTGTGTAGAGCATATGTGTAAGTTGCCACCGTCTAACTAAACACCTAACTACGGCTTTTACAGCTACCCAATGGGCTCGTGGTGAGGACTCTGTCTCCTTCCAAACCAATTGCCCTTTTCCAAATATTTGTTTTCAGATCACTTGAACGTTTTTGCAATTACAGTGTTGCCTCTCTAAATAAAAGGGAAGCTAAGCTGGACATGGTGAAATGTAGCCAGTAGACCCAGGATGCTTGAGTTCAGGGATACAAAACCATCAATAGCTGGACACCCATCACATAGGTCTATTTTACAGTCCATCCAATGTTTAGGGTGAGCGCGCGGTTTCCAGGAAACCCCAACTCTAGAGCACATTTCGGATTGTGTGTGTGTCCCCGTGGTTGTGTATTTCCATGGCCCCATTGGCTGGGCAGCCCCAATATAAGGCTGGCTATAACATTGACCTTTCCACCCTAACACCTGAAGACTGGAGCACCTTCCCACCTCCTTCCTCTCCTGTCTGCCAAAGCATTGGTGACTGTGGTTTACCCTACCCCTCCGTGCCTTTGCTAGTGTGCTGTTTGTGCTTCAATGGTCAATACTGCTTTTCTTCACAGCAGTTCGGTCACCAGAGACCCTGCTGCCTGAGTGGTATCAAGATGAGGTCTGAAACTCTGGGTCCCACCTTAGACCCGATGGGACATCATCAGACCCTACAGGACTTCAATCTTCCATTCTAAAGCACTGCTTTCTGGAAGCCCGAGGTCGCAGAAACAAGTGGGTCAGGTGTAAGCACAGTTTCAGCCCATGCTCGTGGTTCATGGCGGTGCTGAGCTTTAGTAAATAAGTCCAGCACTTATTTGGCTTCCTCATCTGCCATGGGGGGGGGTTGGTGAAGTCTAATAAGCTCAGTTAGAGTCAAAGAAAATTGGTAGAGTTCTGGGGTCTCTTTCTTAACAGCCTTCAAACAGGACCGAAGAGATGGCTGTGTGGGTAAAAGTGTTTCCTGTCCTTTAGAGGACCCAAATTCTGTCCCCAGCACCTACATTGGATAAGTCACGACTGCCTGTACTTCCAGTTCCAAGGGCTCGGACGTCCTCTTCTAGCCTCCATGGGCACCCGTATAGAGGTGGCATACATTCACATAGACACGTGCAAACACGCATAAATAATAAAAACTAAAAAATATAAATCTTTGGAGTGACAACTTAGGAACAACAAATCTTAGGAACATGAATTTTTTAAAAGGGCTTTAAATAAGCACCAAATACATACAAGCTTCTATTGTCACGGCAGTTTTATTATGGACTTACTCCTAAAGTTCATTAAAAACCATCTCATGTGGCAGGTGTACTTTCCCTTGGGCTGGTTCCTTTGGCCCCAAGTTTTGGATTTTATTTAAAACGTTAACTAATCTTGTACTTGGAATGCTAGGCGGCAGCTGACATAGTGTTATATTCTATGCAGTATCTATCACGGTGTTTCCCGTGGCCAGCCTACACATTTGTCAGGCTGTGAAAGTAACCCCACAAGACTTCTAACTCGTTAGTGCGGACGACATGTGGTTCCTGAAGACGCCACTAGATGGCAGGAGAGGCACGAGAGTCACTCTAGGGAAACCGCGGGGAACAATGGTCATCTGTGTTTGGGAAACGGGGATGGGGTGAAGGGGCAGTCAGGGCACTTCCCACTAAGGAACAGGAACAGGGTCACAGTCTTGTCAGATGTTCCCCACAAATGAAGACAAAGCTCTTACCTTTAAGACACGGAGCTTAACCTTCTCGATGGTAGCCGCTGTTTTGGAAGCCTCTCCTTGGAGATGTGGGGAGAGCAGCTGTTCAAATGTGAACACCGCGTTCTCCATGAGCTGTCCATCAATCAAGCCAACACAGAAAGAGACCACAGTCAGAGGCTGGGAACATGGCTCCGGCCTGCCTGCCTAGGCTCTGGCAGAAGGAAATGAACAGAGTTGCCCCATGCACAACTGTGGGGTGACACACGGCTCATCATACTCCCTGGATTGTGAAACAAAAAACCTAGTGGCCACTATGAGACGGGCAGAGGGTGGAAAAACACCCTTCTTTATACATATATGCATGGATGTCTGGCTCAAAATGGTATCCTTTCGTCCCCTCTTCTACCCAACATTCTTAATGGGAAAGAAACCCCGGTACAGAGGGCCTTGGAGCCACGGTGATGCAGACACAGATCACATGACAAGGTGGGAGAAGGCCCCGCGTCTAGAAGGATATAAGTCAGTCTGAAGCACATACTCCCTCTATTGCCCACCCTATCGTCCCATAAGGCCCTTTTCCTTTGAGAGGCTAATGTTCCAGTTGGAATATGGAATGGTCCTGGTAGGCGCTCATTCCTGTTTATGAATACTTGGTCCTTGGTGGGGAGGCTGTTGAATCTTTAGGATGTGGGACCTTGCTGGAGGAGGCAGCGGCGGCAGGGGAGGGGGAGTGTTGAGGAATATAGCATTGCCCCTCCTCCAGTGCAAGCCCTTTCTGCTTCCTGGGCACCAGCCACAGGCTCCTGCCTCTGAACTCCAGCATGACCTCTTGCCTTGATGGACTGTCGTCCCCTCTCAACCCGTAAGCCAAAAGGAATCCTTCCTCCCTTTTGTTTCCTGTTGGGCATTCTGTCACAGCAATAGGGAAGGACATTGATAGAGCTGAGAGGAGAGACGGGGTCAGGGCTCCATGGCAGTAATGGCTACCACACTGGGAACAGGGCTTTATGGTTCAGGAATATGACACAGTTCAGATGGCTTAGTTTGTAGTTGTGCCTGTGTTTGTTTCTCCAGGATCCAGAACTATCCAAGAAACTGTTTTAATATTGTTGCATAATTTTGCCATTTATCCCTTATATTTTTTAAGGCAGGGATTCATTCAGCCTAGGCTGGCCTTGAACTTGCAATGTAGACAAAGAAGGCTTTAAACCCCTGATTTGATCCTCCTGCCTCGACCTCCCCAATTCTGGAATTCAGGTGTAACTCTAGGTATCTGGCACCCTCTTTCAGCTTCCAAGGGCATCTGCATGCTCATGTTACACATGAGCAGGCATGCACAAAAATACATGTAATAAAATACATCTTAAAAATAAGACTCAAATATGAAGCTGTAATAGGTCTCCTTGTAATGAGGCAGGGAATTCAGCCAGTGTTTCTAGATCCTGGCTGCATGTTCAAAACAGTGGGAGATAAGTACAGGACATTCTCTATGAATCTCAAATATATTATAAAACATATATATATAATATTTGAAATCACTAGAGGTGGGGTACTACAACAGTAGTTCTTAAAATTTCCCCATGTGTTTCTAATATGCAGCCAAAGTCTGAAGCCTTGACTCAACCCATCAAATAATTACCAGCTAATGCTACTTTATTTCCCAGATTCTTATTTTCTGAGGAAAGATGAAGCCAGCTGGAAGGACAGTGTGTGTCCTCAGTCAGCCTGACTCTGGAAACAGGCCTCAATTCCCTGCGCTGCAGAGCAGCCCCGCCGCATGCATCTGCCATCATGCATCCCTCCCTCCTTCCCTTCCTCCCTCTCCTCTCATCCTCATCCTCCCTAGACGCCCTCCAGCTCCCACCTCCTGCATGTGGTTCTGTGTCCTCTGGACCACCAGATCAACACAAGGGAATCTGAAGCGGCTCTGGAGATCGAGCAGGCGCTCTGGAAGCAAGGTGACTTTAGCATAACAAGGTTCCATCTTCACAGAATCCAGAGGAAGCTTCCTCAACTGGTCCAGATTCTGCATTTAGGGGAGGGGAAAAGCAAATGCCCTTAGATGTAGGAATCTTTCCTTGATATCACACAGTACTAAGACCTACATTAGAAATGATCAAATATATGTTACAAGTATTAATTATAATTTGCACCACTCTAAGACATTTTCAACTGTTTTCTTTTCCCTAGGAAAGAAACGGAAGAACCAACCAGGTATCAGGAAGTCTCAGAGGCACACCCAAGCAGGGGCTCCAGTCTCTTTAAGTCCTTAGTAGCCTCCAAGTCCCCACTTCCTGAACTCAAGAACCAGCCAGGCAGAGAGGTGTTGCTGAGCCCATGAGCCTGCATAAGATTCTTTAAGGGGAGGAAACTTGTCCCATTTTCTAAGCTTAGCTTAAAATGCTTTTAAACTTGGCCACTGGAAGCTTAAAATAAGCCAGAGAATGGGTGAAGACAGGGAGGAAATTGCTGAAAATGAGATCTCTCAAGAGAAGCTGGGTAAAAGGCAGGTGAGTGTGACTAACATGGGAAACCCTGTCTGAGAGGCGTTTTCCAAGGGCCCATGCAGCTGGGCTTCACGGGGGAAAGTATTCACTTTAAGAAGTGAACAATGAAGTGGTCTGCTGAAGTGGAATTAAAGATTAAAGGGGGAAAAGCACGGTGTTACACCCCCTTTTGTCCTACAATTGTAAATGCATCAATTTCCTTTTTAAACATTTATTTTACTTTTAATTATGAGTATATGTGTGTCTGTGCAAATATGTACATGTGAGTGTAGGTACCCATGAAGGCCAGCAGAGGGCACCAGATCCCCAGGAGCTGGAGTTACTGGTGGTTGTGAGTCACCTGACATGGGTGCTGGGAACTAAATTTGGGTCCTATGAAAGATCAGCAAGTGCACTTAACTGCTGAGCCATCACTCCAGCACCAGGAATATTTTACTTAAAATAATTAGTAGGCCAGAGAGGAAAAATGGGTGCCTACTTATTACTATCAAATTGTTAAGAGTTTAAATAAGTGATAACACCCCTCACAGACCATAATGTGGCGAGAAGTCTCCTTCCACAAACAAATCAGTACAATGCAAAATTTAAATTTTTTTTTTGAAGTTTGAGGTCAACATCTGTTAACGTGAAAATATACCTTCCAACCTAGGAATCTACCCCACTGAAACAAAAGCATCACAATAAAAGGAATGTGTACATATACACTTATACATGTGCCTATGATATGATAGGACATGTGCACAAAGTTATTTATTACAGCTTTGCTCATGGTGTCAGTGATAATGGAATGGCTGAATAAACCACTGCATTTCTAAACATGAAATATTAGGTTGTCATTGCGAAAAGTGATTCAGAAGTAGATCAGTTACCTTGGAAACAGTTTCATGAAATCATTTTGAAGAAGAAACCTGTAAGCAGCTTAGTATATAAAATAACTGTATTTTTCTAAAAGCAAACAATGTAAGATAACAGCACTGAAATGTATGTTTTCTATATCTTCTAAGAGGCAGAAAAACAGAACAGTACAAGCTGAGTTGGTGCTGTGTGTGTGTGTGTGTGTGTGTGTGTGTGTGTGAAGAAGTAAGTGGCACCAGAAAATGAAGGGAAATAAAGGCAAGTTAAAACACACACACATGTGCATACACACACACTCATGTGCACACACACACATATACACAAGTACCTGCACACACACCGCATAGGCACCCACATACATATAGACATACACACACACACACATCCCCATATAGGCATGTGCACACACACACATCCCCCATACAGGCCCGTGCACGCATACACATGCACACACACACACACACACACACATCTCCCATACAGGAATGGGCACACGCACACACATCTTACATACAGGCCCATGCACACATACACATGCACACACACACATATCCCCCATCCGGGCATGTGCACACATACACATGCACACGCACACATCCCCCATTCAGGCATGTGTACACATACACATGCACACACACATCTCCCATACGGGCATGTGCACACATATACATGCACACACACACATCCCCCATACAGGCATGTGTACACATACACATCTCCCATACGGGCATGTGCACACATATACATGCACATATACAGCTGTAATAAGAAGCTCGAGGCATTTGTGAAATGATCTTAGTTTTGTACAATCACATGTATGGGCATAAAGAGATGAGGAAAGTACAGCACAGGAGGGTAACTACGGCTTACAACTATCTATCATGTATTTTATAATGAGCTCGAAGAGCTGCCAGCGCACAGAAATGAAAAATGTTTAAGGGAATAGAAGTGGTAATTACTTATTGGCTCATTCCACACCATCTGCACGTATAAACTGCTGAAACAGGCATGTAGAAGCTGCTTTGGCTAAAAAAGCATTGACTCCTCAGGTAAGTCCACAGGTAACTAAAGCAGGATAAATAAAATGCTGGCATCTCTACCTTCATTTAGGGTCTGCCTGTCTCTTTTACTTTGGCTGAGGCACAGAGGTAAGTCATTGTCCTAAGCCTACAGTCACTTTGGATCCTAGGAGAAGCAGAGTCTCCCAGGATGTACCCACATACAGACACGGGCAGTTACCCTTGCAGGCGAGGCTCCACCTGGAGCAGAGGTCAGCCTGTAGGGAGCAGATGGGCCCAGGGGTGCTAAGGATGGTAAGGACAACCTGGAAACCGAAGAGTGAGAACTGGGGAGTGCTCGGGGAGACCAGGAGAGCTGATCAGGGTCCCACCCTCCATTTAAGCCTAAAGCACACGTCAACACTTAGTCTCTGGACTCCTTTATCTGCTCCTCTCCCAAGGTGCCACATGACCTCTTTCCTCTGCCTTTCACCATTATTCATCTCTTTGATTGGCGTGTTGTGACAGATAGCCTGTTGTGGCTGCTGGAGCCAGGCTTCTGCCTTCAAAGAGCTGGCTAACACTGTCACATTGTAGCTCATAAATGTGTACAATTACAATGCACCAACTAAAAGAAAAAACCCTTTTAACTGATATCAGGAAGAGGGGGAGAGAAACAATTAGCCTAACAAGTCCTATCCTTAATAATATGGTAAGTGCAAGGCAAGCGGCCAGTGTCTATGTCAGCAAAGCTCCTCCGGAGTTCCTATTAGCGCAGATCACAACCTCCCCTACTTTCTGATTCAATAGATTGAGGTGCCACTGCTGCTTGACAGGCATGGCTTTATATCAGGAATCTACAGCTGTGGAAACAAAGCAGCAAATGCTATTTAAAATAAGGAGATAGGCTTATATATGAACAAATAAAGCATGCCGGTACACACACCGGACTACTTCAATCAGTCAACTGGAGGGCTTGGGAATGGAGGCAGAGGGACTAGGAGCAGTCGTTATCAGTTCTGGTTGCTAATTTTGCCTATTTATAGACATGGAATTATATATTTGAGTTGGCTGTTTCACTTGTACAAATATTATTTTTGCAACTTAAAAACCATTAATAAAGAAAATTAGGTGAATTTAGTTATGAATGGATGGATGGATGAGTTACATGGGTAGATAGCAGATACATGGATGGAAAGGAAAAGGAAAGAGGAGAGAAAAAAAGAGGTTAGAGGGGACTGAAAGGGAGAGGAGGGGAGAAGGAATTAGAGGAGATGGGGAGAGGGGAAGGGGTGAGAGAAAGGCACCACGAAAAGCAGCCCAGTGATGGTGGGAACTCAGCTCCCTGCTTGCTCTCCTACCTCCTTCAGCTGGACACTGTCCTGGGTGGCATGGAAGCTCTGGCTGAGTTCATCTACTTCTTTTTCGAAGAGTGCCCGCACTTCACTGAAGCCTGAGCTCACCGGCCCCATCACCTCCTCCAGAATGGACGCCAGGAAAGGCTGCACGCTCTCCCCACAGCTTTTCTCGGCTGGCTGAGCCACCATTGCTGAGGAAGGAAGAGGTCAAAGGGTAGCATGACTTCGGACAAAATTAGATTCACGGGCCACATCACAGCTATATGGCCCCTGGGTGAGTTCCGATGGGCAGATCAGATGGTATAATGAATCCTTTTTGCCAGCATTCAACAGGCCGCAAACCCACTGGATGCTTCTAGACCCAGGGTGTCTCCAGGACATCCCTGGGAAGAATGTAGCTCTCATCTCCACAAATGTGCAATGGATGACCAGACAAGTTCACTCCCCACGGTCATCATCACAGATGAACACTTCATCATATCATTAGCTTAATTAAGGCAAAACCAAAATATCTTTCTGATAAGAATGACAGGCTTAGTGACCACACACACACACACACACACACACACACACACACGTACACGCACACACAAGAAATCATAGCATGGATGAAAACACCCTCACGGTCATTCTACCCTCTAGAGACAGACACTGTCTTTGGTCCTGGCTCTGTGAAGCTGAGCAGGGCAGGGAATCTGCATGGTCTGGGTGCAGAGGGCATACTCCTGGCCACCTAGGTTCAGAAGCAGCAATGTGGTTGTGGAGAAGGAGCACAATGCACGGATTGGGAAGACCAACTTGGTGGGCTTCAGTGGATCGATAGCTCCGTCATATTATCACACAACCAAAACAGGAAGAATCAGCTGCCCAGGATGCCCTTCAGCCTCACACATGGGGGGGGGGATAAAGAAAGTTGGCCACGTTAGGTGACTTTTCCAAGGTCAAGACTAATGTGCAAATGTAAGACTGTAACTCAGAACTGTGTTTCAGTTATTCTGGGCATGGCGTTCAGGAGCTCACTGCGCTGTGGGTTACCTGCTCAAGACCTGTACAGGGACCAGCAAGATGGTTCAGTGGGCGAAGGCATTTCCTACCAAGTCTGATGACCTAAGGTGGTCCCCAGGTTCCCCATGACAGAAGGAGAAAACTGACTCCTGGCAGATGTTCTTTGACCTCCACACATGTGAAATATGCACACCCACGTGAGCACGCACACACACATACACAGACACACATATACAAAGAAATGATGTTTTAAAAAATCAGCATTCTAGCAGGTAGCACTCACTGGACTTGGTGGTTTACCAAGGAGAGAGAGAATGAAGATGGAAGTGGGTGGGGAATGTGGAGGGTGAGTAAGAGGGGAGCCGAGAGTGGATATAATCAAGATATATTGTATACATGTATGAAATGATCAGAGAATAAATAAAAGGCCCCTTTGATGATAGATTCAAAAACGAAACAATTTGAGTTTTGTAAAATTTAAAAAAAAAGGACTTGTTTGAAACCCAATTGCAAAAGTGCTTGCCAAGAAAAATAAACTGTCGGCGAATTAGCTTTGTGAGAGGAGCTGTTGGAAAAGCTTCTAATTGGGGTTTCAGGATAATCCTGAGCACTGACAACACAGGGCGATGATCTCCCAGTGCTGGGGCTGGCATCTGTCAGGTGGGTGGAGACAGCCATGTGGCCATGGTCCTCTCCTCAGCACTCCCTGCCTGCTACTGCCTGCATTGTGCTCAGCCCCGACTCCACCCCTTCGTCCAGGGTCCTCTCCCCTGGGCTTTCCTTCCTCCACTTCTGCTGGTAAACATCCTCTTCATCACGCCTTCAGGGTCCAGTTCATATGCCACACATTTGGGACAGCCTAATGACCCCCACCACCAAACTTCATGACCTGTGGCCTGCAGGTGTTTCCTACCAGGCTGAGTAAAGATTGAGTTCCACATATATATATACACTGTACCCTCTTCAAATTCAAGAGCCTCCCTGCCATTTGGCAGCTGTTGAGAAGCCTAGAGGGCTGGGGCTGGTGGGGCTGGAGGGGCCAGAGTCAGAGTCTGCTATACATGAGCCTCAGGTTGTCAGGAACGTTCCTTAACCATGGTCTCAGATTTCTTATCTGTTAGATAGAGACCCTAGGAGCAATGATTCCGGGGTTATGGTGAGGAGGTTTCAGCGTGCTCAGAATAGTTGTGACCCCTGAGGAGCACAGAGCTGTGGTCTTGCTCATACATTCTAGTCACCTAATACTAAAGCAGGACCCTCCCTAAGAGGCCCCCAGTTTTCTGAAATGGTCCCTTTTGTTCTGGCTTCTCTGGGAGCTTTTTAATCACATTATCTTTCTGTCTTGGCATCTACAAAATGGTTCATGTCTTCTGTGTGTAAAAGTGTGTTGATGGGAAGCCTCTGGGTCCTTACGCTCACAGGAGCAGAATAAGTTCTTACTGAAGATAATTGTGGAGCAGAACGGAAAATCAATGGCTTCGCTCCCAAGTGCCATGGGTAGAAATGGAGAGACAACTCCTGTGGTGGTCTGAACAAGAATGGTCCCCATAGGCTCACATATTTTAATGCTTAGTCATTAGGGAGTAGCACTAATTAAAAAGTATTAGGATGTGGCCTTGTTGGGGTAGGTGTGGCCTTGTTGGGTTAGGTGTGGCCTTGTTAGGGTAGTTATGGCCTTGTTGGGGTAGTTGTGGCCTTGCTAGAGTAGTTGTGGCCTTGTTAGGGTAGTTGTGGCCTTGTTGGGGTAGTTGTGGCCTTGTTGGGGTAGGTGTGGCCTTGTTGGGGTAGGTGTGGCCTTGTTGGGGTAGTTGTGGCCTTGTTAGGGTAGTTGTGGCCTTGTTAGGGTAGTTGTGGCCTTGTTGGGGTAGGTGTGGCCTTGTTAGGGTAGTTGTGGCCTTGTTAGGGTAGATGTAGCCTTGTTGGAGCAAATGTGTCACTGGGAGTGGACTTTTGAAACCCACTGTGACGTTTCAAACGTCCAAGCCCGGCCCAGTGTCTCTCTGTCAGCAGCCTATGGATCCAGATGCAGACTCCCAGCTACATCTTCAGTACCACGTGTGCCGCCACACTCCCCAACATGATGATAATGGACGAAACCTCTGAAACTGTAAGCCAGCCTCAATTAAATGCTCTCTTTTATAAGAGTTGCTGTGGTCATGGTGTCTCTTCACAACAATAGAACACTAACTAAGACAACTACTTAATGCTCCCCAAACTTTCCTGAAATCCAACACCCTTCACCAATGCAGCTGGCTTCCTTCTTTGTTTTAAAGGTAGAGAAGCAGAGGCCAGGTTAAAATGTGTCTGCTATGTTTTCCTTCCTCTCTGCCTTTCTTCCTCCCTCCCCTCTTTCCTCTTTCTTTCTTTGCAATGCCACACTTTCTTTTCCAGCCTGGAACTCACCATCCTCCTGACCATGGCCTCCTGAATGTGAAAGATTATCAGTGAGCCTCTCTGTAGCTGCCTGAATTACCAGTGAGCCCACTGTATCTGCCTGAATTATCAGTGAGCCCGCTGGACCTGCCTGAATTATCTATCAGTGAGCCCGTTGTACCTGCCTGAATTATCAGCAAGCCTACTGGACCTGCCTGAATTATCTATCAGTGAGCCCGCTGTAGCTGCCCGAATTCCCAGTGAGCCTGCTGTAGCTGCCTGAACTTTGTTTTAGAAAATGGTTGCCCATTACTTCCTTGCAAGAGTTATTTTAGGGAACAACAGCTACTCTGGAAACTCCAGAGGATTGGGAAAAGGACTCTGGTCTAATTTCAGTCTGGGTAGTTAGGCCTGGACAGGTCTGAGAGAACAGAACTTTGGCAGTTTTAGGTATACATGGAATTGTAACATACACTCCTGCTATATCAGCTGTGAGGCTGCACAGTATCAAGCAGAAATCACCCTGATGCTAATCTGTACCTGGCTTTGGAGGCAATGCAGAAACAGGCCCCCAAACACCACACACTTGCACAGTGAAGTCTCTTCTCACCTCCTCACAGGAGGAAGCATCTAAGAGCTCTGAAGCACGCTGGGCTGCTGGGCTGCAGTATGAAGAAGATAATCTGCAGGGCAGACAACGCCCCTGGTAGACAGGCCACCTTGGGAGCACAGGATCTCAAGCCCCACGGCTAGCTCAGAAGGCACTTAGCAAACGTTCAGCCGTGAGCAATCATCTGCTCACCGACTATCCAGAGCCACTACTAAGGAACAATCACTGAGGAGCTTACCGCCCTCCCTTCGCAGAGACATTGGGCACGCTCTGCGCACTGGGCTCAGGACTCAGAAAGATATGGAACTGCAGAAAGCACCCTACAGACCCTGCCAAGGCTACCGAAGGCCTCTGTGTGTGTGGGTGGGGGGCCAGCCATTTCCTGTCAAGGGCCGGACAATAGAGATCTGGGGCTGTGCAGGCCTAGGTCCGACTTAAGGTTCCGACAGCTCAGTTCTCTGATGTGGCAGCATGAAGCAGCTTAGGCTGTGAACTCATGGATGAGCACGACTGTGTTCAATACGACATCATCTCTGAAAACAAGTGGGACCAGAGCCAGCTTGAGGACCGCAGCTGGCCAGCCACACTCTTGTCAGCCCTTCCAGTTTCAGATTAGGAGACTAAGGCAAACAGAAGCCAAGTGCTACCCTCAAGAACACTCGACTGGCTAGTATGTACGCTGACTTGGGATTACAAATACAGATTGACCGGCCCTAAGCAAAAATTGGAGGCTTTTCTTTCACAGAAAAATACATTCTTTACCACGATACACAGGCACCCATCACCAGGCAGGAAGCAAGATTCCCTCCACCTTGGGTCTATAAAAAAACCTAGGGTAAGATGAGGGTCCTTAATAAAATGACAGCAGGCTCCCACTATAGCTGCTATCGTCTCCCCTCAATTCCCTCCACTTAATCCTTCTCTGAAGCCAGGTGTACTATCTGAGGGCAACTGCTTCTGGGATCCCCCACCCCCATACCTCAGAGGAGGCCTAAATCCTGGGACACTAAAATTTCTGCTATCAAAGGACACAGCCTTTCACTAGAACGTTGCACATCCAACCATACACCTCTTAAGCCTTAAGTCATCTTTGGTTTACGATATTAAATACAACGTAGATGTCACGTAGCTGCCACACGGTTGTGTGGGGAACAACAGGGAAGTCTGCACTTGATCACTGCAGACATTTTTCCCTGGGCATTTTTTTTCAACCTGTGACTGATGGAATCCGTAGATGTGAGAGCCCTGGGTACGGAGGGTCAACACATTCTCTCTCTGTGTGCATCTCCAAGGGGATGGCTTATTTATTTGGACCAGCAGGGGGTTACTCCACCAACCTCTGATCTTCCCAGTTAGGAAGTTCTTTGAGTTGACAATCTGGTCCATGTCTGAGCGGATGGTCCCTTCCAGGGCCTTTGTCAGAGCTCTGCACTCCTCCTTCAAGGCGCTTAGTCCTTCCGACACTTGGTGCTGAACCAGGCTGTAGGCCTCCTCCAAGAGCTGTAACACGGAGCAGCACATGACCCGTGACTAAAGGAGTTACAGAAGGGAGGGAAGCAGGCCCAGTGCAGACTAGCACGTAAACAAAACTGAGCGCACATTCAAGCTTCAAGTTCAACTCTGTTTAGATTAGTTCTTATGTCAGTGAGACTGAGCAGGCTCAAGGTAGACATTTTTCTACCTAGGAAGGAATTATTTTAAAACAAAACCACATGCCCCAAAAAGTAAAGAGATGGGAATGTTCACCTTCACACCACAGTTGCAAAGCAACATGGTCGCTTACCCCAAACCAGGCCCGCTTCCTGTCATTCTTCTTCCCTTTCATTTTAGGCAGCAGATCGGTCTGAAGGGTCGGAAGGAGCTCCTCCATCACCAGGTTACTCAGGACCTGCAGGGTAAAGAGAAACCCATAGGACATCAGTGGATGAAGGCCAGCTAGAGGTCTCATGACAGCACCCCTAGGCAACACGGGTTCAGAGGTGGGGGAATGAGGACTGAAAGGATATGAGTGTTGATGCTGGGCATGGGACTTATGGCTGTGCACATGGTAAGCGCATGGACTCTTGGTTCACAAGTTCAGAGGTGAATATTCTTTAATATTCACAGGGAGCAGAAGTGTCTCTATTCCTGTTATCTCGAAGGGAAGAACATTTTCTTCAAATTCAAACTCCATGTTCATGCTAAAAGGACCTCATGCATTTAGAATGAGAAGGGAGCTTCTTTTTTTCCCCAACATAATGTTTTTATTATTTGGGAGTTTCACATAATGCACACGGATCACATTCACTTCCCAGTCCTTGTGACCTTCCCCCCCACACACACACACACGAAAAAAAGAAAAACAGAAAAAGGAAAACAAATAAAAAATACCAATACCAAAAAGGAAAAAAATACCAAGTCCATTTTGTGTTGCCCATATACTCATTGGAGCATGGTCAAACTCCCAGTGTCCAGATCCTTAAAGAAAACCGAGTCCTTCCCCACCCCGACCCTGCCAGAATCCATCAACTGTGAAGAGCGACCCTTCAGCATCCCTCTCACAGTTTTTAAGAGCTGAGAGGGGAGCTTTCAATGGCAGATAAGGCATCCGTAAGCAGGAGAATCAAGTTTGAATGTGATGGCTTGAGACTGGCTGGTCTTCCAGGATCGTCACTCTTTCTCTTTTCTCATGTCTCCTTCTCCTTACCCATACTCTTCCTACACATGTTTTCCAACTTCCAGTGCTTACAAAAAGAAGGAAGGGACAGAGTAAAGAAGAGGCAACAACTGCTGACCACTCCAGACCCGCACCACACCCCCAGTCCAGCCCTTGCGTTGGCCATTCACTGTCAGCATGCCCAAGGAAAGGGCTTGAAGGGGGTGCGATGGGAGATAAAGCCGAGGTAATGGACTAAACTAGAGAAGCTCTTCAAGGTGGTTGGCTAAACCTCCTCCGAAGAGATAGAGCCTAAAAGGACCCTGCAAAGAAGAAAGAGAATGTACCAAAGGGACAAGGGAGAAGACGATGCTGGTGAAAACGGAAATGGACAGCGGGAACCAGAGGGGTCAAAACAGACCAGGTGCAGAAAACTGAAGGCGTTGTTGAAACCAGTGTGTGTGTGTGTGTGTGTGTGTGTGTACCTGAGCACTGCCTACTTTGAAGTATGATTTGCATGTGCCTATATGGTTGCACGTGGTTATAATCCCAATGCTTAAGAGGTTGAGAGAGAAGGATTGAACACCCCAGGTCAGTGTGAGCTACACGGTAAGATCCTGTCTCAAAACAAAACAGCCAAGAAAAAGCAGCAGAATTGGTTCACTTGTCTTTCATTAAGCTCACATTGTTAAGTAAAAGAACATTTCTCTTTTTATATATTTATTTATTTATTATGTATATAGTATTCTGCCTGCGTGTATGCCTGCAGGTCAGAAGAGGGCACCAGACCTCATTATAGATGGTTGTGAGCCACCATGTGGTTGCCGGGAATTGAACTCAGGACCTTTGGAAGAGCAGGCAGTGCTCTTAACCAGTGAGCCATCTCTCCAGCCTCGCAACAGAACATTTCATTGTTTCATTGTGTTTTAAAGGGAAGGGGCATACGCCCTTAACAAATGTCTTCCAGGCTGCATGGCTATGGGAGAAATATTTTTGGTTTATATTTTGGAAGGACTGTCTCTTGTTTCCCAGGAGAAGGGATTTCCTTCCAGGGACACACAGCCATCTGGGCTAATGTCTATGGCATAAAAGAGCTAAAATTCTTTCTTATGTTGTCTTCTCCCACTCTGCTTTCTGTATTTCATGTCATTAAACCCAGAGACCTGTTAAAACCCGACCCCTCAAGCTGGCTACTGGTAGGTCAGCTTTGCAGCAGTGTTGTGAAGATGGACTCCCTTCAGAGAGCAAGCAGTTCCTTCTCTTGGATGTAGGTTATCAGATGGATAATTCTGCCATTTCCCTGGTTTCCTGAAAGCCAAGGTTGGCTAGTGAGAATGTGCTCCAGCACACAGTAACGGTGAAGCACTGACCTTTAAACCCTGTTGACGAATGAAGACAACATTGTGTTTTAATGGCAGCTTTTCCGCCACAGTCATCCATCGAAGAAGGGAGCGGGGAAGTTGCTACATGCTTTTAATTATCCATGTACTAGCTGGAATATCATGACTGTTTATGAAAAGTACCATTAGGAAATCTGGACCCTGCTAGGCAAGCAATAGAAGATAATTTAGCACCAAATACTACAAAACAATTTGACATTTGTGGGCTAAGCACAATTAAGGGAAAATCAAGAGTTTTCAGAGTGCTTTGTAAGGAATGTTCCCAAATCTGTCCTAAAGTTCTGTGCTGATCCTTGGATCTGAGCAGTACTCCACACGTCCACTCATAAGTCCCCCACCCCTCCTTCCCTGCTCCCAGTGCTGACTTGGGGTGTCTCTGCTGCTCAGACTCACTTAACCAGGAGTCTTCTCAGGATCACAGCTTGGCTGCAAGAGCAGCCTGCAGGCGAAAGTCTGCTAGAAGGGAGGGCATTGCTGAGAACGGCAGCAGGCAGCAGAGCACACGATTGCTCGAGACGTGTGGCCCGTGAAGTTGAAATGATATTGATCCAAAACAACTGACCCTCCCCCTTCTCATAAGAATTCAAAAATTGGGAATCAAGGAAGTGCTCTCTGAGCTCACTGGCCAGCCACAAGGCAATGGACACCGTCACAAGGCTCACTGGACGTGGTCTTTCTCCAGGGCTCCATTATGGCAGGGTGGAATTTGCTGAACTGAGTGGCAAGCAAGCTGCTCCCCTGAGCCCTTGGACTCCTGGGAAAGAAGCTTCTAGGCTTGGTGTAGCCTGACGGGCTCCCGTCTGCTGCAGTGTGGATCTACCTCAAGTGATGAAGATAACAGAGACAGGGCTTTCATAGGCCTTGAAAATTCACTGAAGGACTTGTGTTTGTCTCTCTTAACCACTCTCTGTGGCTAAGAGATGAGTCCCCCCACGCCGTGCCCCCCCCTTTTTTGAGGAAATTATAAGAAACTTGACATATGAAAATATGGAAACCAGCAGGTTCAGCAATTCAATTCAATGGGTAACTCCTGGTACGCAGGCCCCATCCCAGTGAGTAACTTCTAGTTTGGAACCTATGCCCAAGAGTTACTGAGTCTAAGAGGGATGGAAACAAAAGCAAAACTTTATGAGAAACGACATCACGGTTGCAAAGTCTTAAACTCAAGAATCACAATTATCCTAGTTTGTCCTGCAGAAACTGGATTGACTTTGAGCATGAGTGTGAATAGATTTGAGAAGACACAAATGTTATATGCAAAGGCCAAAGAAAACCAGCATTCCATTTGGGTGGGCTTGCAGTTTTATGGTCTTTCCCACACAGTTGTTCCAAGAAATTTGCTCCTATTTTACAACTTAGGGACTTAAAAAGAAAATATGTCTGGGAAAAAAAGAAAGAGGGGGAAAGAGAAGCTAACGAGGGTTGTGAGTGGGTAGGGGTTGGGAATGGCCCTAAAGCTGGTAGAGCCTGTGGTGCCGAGGCCCGACCATACTCATCCCACAGTACCCTCCTCACCGGCTCACGCCATCCTCACACTACTTTGTTCCTCTCTTGTTCATTCAGGGTGACATGACCTGGCCAGCTCTCCATAAGCAATGTCCTAAGTTTGTGGGCTTTTTGAGGGAAAGTAGCTAATATAGTAAATAAAATAAGAAAGATTCTCTCCGATCTCCTCATCAAATAGAATGCACTGAGTTTTACCATAAGAAACCTAAAAATATAACTTTCATGATCTTATATTTTAGAAAGGAGAGAAGACGGTTGGAAATTTTAACTACTGGGATGTGGAGATTAAAATTTCATCACACATACAGGAAACCAAATATGCCATCAGATTAATCCAAATGAACAACCAAGCAGGGCATGGTGGTGTATGCCTCCGATATGCGACAAAGGAAGCTGAGGGGGGTAAGGCAAGAGTTTGAGGTCAGCCTGAGGTACATGCTGAGACTCTATCCCCAAACAATAACAACAAAACCCAAACCACTCACTGACAGCCACACCACCATGCCCTAAAACAACCGGAGCGCACTCACGGACGTTCATGCCACCCTGCTTCCTGTCAGACTGAAAGCTATGAGGAGGGGTCTCTGAGAAAGGAGGAAGCCCCTTCTGAAGGCAGGGCCGGATTGTAGGTGAGTGTGTCTATTTAGAGGGTCACACTCATGATCATCTGAATAACGACCAGTCTCGGAGGAAGGGGCCGCACCTCAGTGTGGGACGTTTTCTGGTCGTACAACTAAGCAGCTCTGTGGGAATCATGAACCAGTCTCACCTACCTGGCTAATTTAAAGGCAAATAATAAATACACCTGGTCCCTGCAGCTCCCTGACAGTTTTGCAGGCTGCTTTCTCTCGGGATTTCATTTGACAGTGCTCACAGCTCATATTGACAAGTAGAAAATATGTTGATGTTTTTGCCAGCATACAGATATTTTCACCTAACAGCCTGCCCGGCTGCTGTTCTGAGAAATAGCTCTACCTGGACCTTTGCCTAAAATAACCATCACCATGTAGGCCTGCCATGCTCATCTGAGTTGTTACTATAACAAGAACGACATATAAAATAACCATCACCATGTAGGCCTGCCATGCTCATCTGAGTTATTACTATGACAAGAACGACATATAGAATAACCATCACCATGTAGGCCTGCCATGCTCATCTGAGTTGTTACTATAACAAGAACGACATATAAAATAACCATCACCATGTAGGCCTGCCATGCTCATCTGAGTTATTACTATGACAAGAACGACATATAAAATAACCATCACCATGTAGGCCTGCCATGCTCATCTGAGTTGTTACTATGACAAGAACGACATATAAAGGTCATTCAGCTCTCTTGCACCTTATATAGCACTTAGCACATGTTAGCCTAAAGGAAAAAGCAGACAGAAAACACACACACACACACACACACACACACACACACACACACACACACACAACCCTGAAATACTAAACCCCAGAAAAGATCTATTAAGTATTTGTTTTCAGGAGAAAGGAATGTGAACTGACATATGATTAAGATTGTGAGTGAGGAAGCTAGGAAGCGAGTGGCGTAGCCCACACTCAGGAGATGATAAATCCTGGTCTAGCTCCATGGTTGATGTTAGGCTCCTGGCTGGGGCAGAAGACAGCCTTCCTTTGTCATCTGTCCACTCACATAGAACCCTGAGACCATCATCTGCACAGGCAGGGACCATTCTCTCATGTGAGCTCTGAACCACGAGCCCCCAGCATAATGCCTGCCATGGAGTGGGCACTCAGTAAAGTTACTGTGTGCATAACACTGCGCGGGTCACTTGGCTGTTCCGTGCCTCCCAGTTCCCTCGCACAAGCTTCCCTTCCCATTCCTCAAGATAAACAGACTGAGGATCTGAACATTGAGACCTCTGCTAGCTGTCTGCTAGGGGTTACATGTGTTGTCTATTTGCTAGGCTAGTCAGTATCAAATGCTTCTACTTCTTACACCTTGGGTTCCCTTTGGGGCATAAAGTATTGTAAATCTCAACTTCTCAAAGTTGTCAACGGATGCACTTCTGCGAAGTATCAGAGACTAAGAACTGTTAGAAACTCTAAAGTGTTCTCAGGTTGTGAATATACAAATACGTGTGTGGATGGACTGAAGTGCAAAGGAAAGCCTTATGTCTGCCTTGCGGTGACATGGACAGGAAAGACCTTGTGCCTGGCTTTGAGAGAGATGCTTCAGCAAAGCCTCTGCTGTGTTCGGATTAATCAGTAGAGGCTGAGAAATTGTCTTGGAACTGTTGAAACCTTGAAGAACTGTTGCTTCTATAGAGAATCTGCACTTGGTGTATGTGAGAGCTTGCAGCTGCACAGACCTTGGTCCTAAGACACTCCTGGCAGACCTGGAGTTCTTACTTTTGATTATGGCTACCCACGAACAAAAGGGACTGATATTTGTGGGGGCTGTCTGCTCTCACGGGCGGAAAGAGCAAGATGACTTTGGTAGCTGGGACCTTTCCCAGCCCCTATTGACCTTGTGTATGTTTGAATAAAGTAACTGGAGTGAGCTAGCTGGGTGTCAGTCTTTTCCAAGAAGACTGACACCCACTGCTCCTTCGGAAAATGAAAACTTAGCACCTTGGTGAGCGTCTCTCTCTACGGCAGCATCTACAACCCAACATCAAATATTATGTGGATATGTATATACATACTCAACACAGAGAGACAGGAAGCCTTCAGCTCATTCTTCGAAACCACCAGGAGCATGTCCATCACTGTGCACAAATGTCTGACTTTGCACATTTACTGACCCAACAAAAGTGTTGTGGGCTGAATACCAGGTCTGCTGGTCTTCATATTAGGTACCTGATGACTTAATGACGAGATGCTTTCAGATAACTGAGGGAAGTGTTTTGGGAACCACAACTTCTCTCCGTGCAGCTTTCTGCGGATCATGTGTTAAATGGCCCTGACCTCCTCCAACACAGACAGAGGATCCAGCGCTCTGAGGCCACATTACCTGGACTTCATCCCCAGTGATCATCTCCCACGAGCCATAGTGGCCCTTCTCCTGCCGGAAGAACTGCACAGCTTCTAAAAAGGCTTGGGCTTCAAATGTTGTCTGCTTCATATAATCTAGAAGAAAGAAAGGGGGCATTTAATAAAGAGAAAGGAGGCTTTGCATTTTTCTGCGGTTCTTCAAGTAAAAGGAAGTAACATTTCCTATTATAAGTTACAAAACTATGAGAACACAGAAAACTAAGCAAGTAGTTCATTAGGAGTACATTTGTGTGTGTGTATATATATATATATATATACACACACACATACATACACACCACATATATATACATATATACACATATATGTATGTATATATGTATCACTGCTTACTCGCCATCCATGTCAATAATTCCATCACTTACTGAGCAAAGTGCTCAGAATCACCACCTCTTTCCCCCACCTCTCTCTCCGCCCCCCACCTCAAATGCTTTCCCCAGGCACCCAGTGATTGCATGCCACCATTGAACAAGTCTATCACACGAGCAATCCATTAGCGGTACATCTGAACCCAAGCTAAAGTCCAATTTCTCTGTGAGCTGACATCAGCCCTTTCTGTCAAAAGCATGTCTATATAGAATGCTAATTTATGCAAATTAAAATGATAATTGATGACACATAGTACAGTACTATTTATTTAAGCACATCACCTATTTCATTGAGAACTGACAGAAATCCCAGCGGAGAGCATTGTTATCGCCTCCTTTGACGGAGGAGGCTGACAAGGCACAGAAAGCTGAATTAACTGCTGGAG